>KZ062611.1:35266-84679 GCA_002091835.1 Anopheles maculatus
AAAGAGTGTTGTTTAGTATATCAAACAGAAGTAGTTCGATTGAGGAAAAAAAAATAAATAAAAATCGCCAGTTATTTAATTATCCACAACTGTAATGATACTGTAAGCAGAAGAAAGTCTAGACAGCATGCTGTCCCATGTTGTGTGCGCGTGCAATGCTACATCGTCGTCGGTACCGACAAACGCACACGGGTACGATTTGAGATAACGTAAATAAAAAAACACAGCGTCAACAACAATGATGCTTCATGCCGTATCGCCCGGTCCAAATCCCGAAGAACTTTCAACGCACACCAACACTTCTGTGGTCGGTCGGTGCGGGAAACCAGGAAAGCACTACACAAAGCAAAAAGGTAAGCGGCCAATCTAATCATCAGCGACTTTGCCCGTTTGCGCACCCGTAAATTAGGTCAATCCGATGCCTGTGTGTTGTTACGTTCGTAACGCGCAACGTGGAGAGTCTTACTGTTGTAGTGTGTTTGGTTTCCTGAATGAGGTTTAGACCAAGGCAATGTTAACCGTTCATTGAATGTTGTTGTTGCTCGTCCCCCACCCTCCAAAATCTGCCATGGTCAATCGTTCAGCCTTGACTCGTAACTCGCATTTTAATTTCTAATTTCACCTACCGTTGTCAATGATTTGTGCAAAGTTCTCCAGCCCTTCCATGGCACTCGGGGGCAACTGTTGGCCGGAACCGGACGAACTGACATGGCCGGAACGTCCATGGCCACCGCCGTGTGTGGAGTGTCCGTCCGCTATGCTACCGCCGGTGCTTTCCCGTTCCAGATATTCCTGCGCTAGCTGCATGGAGCTGGACATTGAGGACCACATGGATTCGAGCATCGAGGTACCGTCGGTTGGGCGGGCCTTCGGTCGCAAACTTATCGTTAGGTTGGACACCTCGATCGAGCTGTCCTTGGCGAGTAGTGAATCGTACGGTACGTTCACGGTAACCGAACCAATGTGGCCTCCCGTCACCTCGATGCCCCATCCTTGCCCTTCGCAGAGTTCATTTAGTGCCTGTAAGGAAGTAGAAATAAATTATAAGCAGCTTATAAGCTTGACGTTTGTAGTATAACAAATAGATCTAAATTGAAATATTTAGTCGAAATAAAAAAAAGAGTAACGCCCAAGGCCTACACATGGTTTCGGGTCAAGAACCGCATCTACACAATCACGCAATCAGCGTCCAAAATAAAACGTCCAAAAACAAACACATTTCACCCACATAGGCGATAATGTTGAACATGTTTCCCGAAACAGAGACAAATGTGTTCCGCGTTCTGTTCCGCGACGAATGGTTCAGGGTCAGCGCGGACCCTAAAAAATGCTCAAACCGGACCGTGTCGGTTTTATCTGCCAGTCCGCAGTAAGAAGGACCCCACTTTTTTATAGCGCTTGAGAGAAGTTGTTGAATGTGAAACGCGAGTTGTTTCGCACATGACGCGGGGGTTTCCTTTTTTTCTAATCGTCCGCATTTCAGCATACAGAATGATGTTTCCAGAGCAAACGACACATCAGTTAGAAGAAGGCAGGAGGAACCGAGCATCGTTTCCATATTACGCGGTGGAAAAGCAGGGCGCGACGGTTCGCGTTCGCGCCACACTTACAATCTCGACCAGCCGCGCAAAGTGTAAACGGTTGCGTTTTGTTTGGTCAGCACATTTTACCCTCGATTCACTGTTGCGCCACGTGGTACGTGCGTGCTGTATACTGTAAACGATCTTCAACCGAGGGATGCTCTCGCGTCTCTTGGTTGAGTTGGTTTGCTACTTGGTACTTCTTCTGTGTGCTTGATCTCAACAGATGCAAACCATTAACATGAGCTGTCGTTTTAAGTCTTTCGAGAACGCTTCAATATTTTCAATACTAACAAAATATAACACATTCAACATTCAACTGGCTAACTGTGTGAAATTTAGTGCTACAATTGTGATATCATATCTGTGAGCTTTGCTAGATTTAAGACTGCATCCTTCCAATTCAGAAGCACATAGCTGCAAGTACTTAATGTATGCAACAACTTTAAACTTCATGATACATTGTTCGTTGAATGGATTTTTCTGGTATCTTCGACTGTCAGCATCACTGAATTTAATGATTATTTTTATCGAGAATAACAATAATCGTTCACCGTCGTAATAGAGATCACACTAGGCAACGAGCCGTTGCAATGATCGTCCACTAAGATCAAGTGTGCGTGTCAGTAGCAGTAATACACTAGGCTCACCCCCTCACCGGTTACAATGTATCTGGACCTAACCTCGCCGCTTATAACTGAGTAAACGAACTGAACCTCGGCGTACTTTGCTGTCAAGAAATTTAAGTGCCCGTGTCGCTGTTGGAGTTTGTGCGTCTTCGTTAACGATGCAGAAGATCGGGATGGATCATTGGAATTGTTTCGATGTTGTGTTTTTTGCTGTGTGAAGAAACAACGGCTCGCAGCAGCGCATGTGTATTTATCACGCCCTTAGATCACGTTTTTTGTGTCAGTCGTTAGTTGGAGAGCTTGTGAAGCGGCACTTGAAAACAATGTTACTAATCGTTGCCGTGTTTGTGATTGTGCTCTGCTGGAAACGATTCCACGTTTCATGCCATCTGTAAGTGAGCGTAATAAACGCATCACACTTCTGTGATTTGTTTTATAAACCAAGCTTATCTTACATTAACGATAAATCACACAAATGTACTGCCACTGCCACTGGTGCGGTATATCACAACGTCAAATCAAACCGTTCCCAAGCATAGCAGGAAATTGATGGACTGACTGACCCCACCCAACTATATTGCTCTAAACCCAACAACAATTGCATGCCCGGCTGTTGCTCCCCCCCTCCCCGGTATGCTAAGCACACGTGCCAGAACAAGTGAGCAAAAGAATCACCACCCTACCCTGTGAGCATATTAATCAACGAACACCATCACACACACAATACTTCTCTCTCTGTGTTTGCATAATTTCAATGTCTTCTTTCGGCATTTGTCCAACGACCGACTCAATTAGTTACCTTTTTGGCATTATGAATTTAAATTCTGCCGTTGTCAGTTTGCGCTGGACATTGGATATTTCGATAGGTTTTTTTGTTGTTGTCGATGCTTTAGCGCACTCTTAAGCACAACACACACACACACACAGGTAAGCGGAGAAGTGTTTAGCGACCACTGGCACCGCGCGTAAGTTTATTAGGTGGTAGGGTTAAGGTAGCCACGAACCTGCGTTGCGTCTTTGGCATAGTAATGAGACTGAGATTCCTTCGGCAAATCGGTGTTGTGAAGCTAACCAGAATACGGAACAGCAAACGACCGATATTGATTGTGTATAGTCAAGATTTTCGGTGCTTCTACTTATCGATTTAGGCGTCTACGTGGTACGTGAGGTTCTGCTCTTATTGGGTGACAACATTGAGTGCAATGTTATCTTAACCAACCTCTGCTTGTAACTCTATTGCGTCTCACTTTCGTTTGGACAACACTTCTGCTTGCTAGAAACAAAATGCGAAACTGTTTGGAAATGGCGCTTTCTATCGTCGTTTCGCAATCGGTTTGCGGTTGTGCAAGGTCAGTCCGGTGTGGTACGATGTGCCAATTTTTGTTCCTCTTTTTTTTTGTTTGGCACAGCACGCAAAAAAAACTCCGAAACCGTCGCCCAACTGTTTGCTCGCTTGTAAACCGACAAAAGGGAAGATGTATTGACAGTCAAACTCTAGGTCTAGAAGAAGATGTGGTTAGTCAGAAACGTATAAAACAAAGCGGCAAACGGAAGGAAATCGGCTTTTTTTTGCCTGCCGTGAACGAACCACGGCGAAGCATTTGGAGAAGAGTTTTGATTAGTCACGTCTGGTAAAATATGCAGTTGCGTGCACACTTTCTTGTGTCAAGGTTAGTGTCGACACGCAAATTATGTGTGTTTGATGCGGGCAATTTTCTACATCGTTGCTGCTCAGTAGTGACACACCACAAACAATGCATCAAACCCCCGTTTGTCAATTATTATATTAAAGAGACCCGATAACCGTCACTATCGGAGATTTCAGTGTTCGGAGATTGCAGTAAAGTTGTGTCCGTTAAGGAGGAAGTGAATAAAAACGCGTAAGCTACGTTCACACGAACGATTTCAACACAAATAACCAACGTTTCGCAACACGGACGGAAAACATCGGTACCGAACCCGCGGAATATTGGAGCGAAATTTGCGACGCAATCGAGAACGCGGCATCGGTTTCTACGGTGCGCACACACATACACAGATACATGGTTGATTCCCCACGGCGCGCACTAGCTACAAGGTTTTCGTTCCATTTTTGGACTGCCTGCAAAGAACCGGACTCACCACCCAACTACCAAGTCCGATTACTACCACGGTACACTCACATTAGTGCAGTTTCTTCACCGTCATCACTACTACCACCGTTGGCAGCAACACCAGGTTCAAGGAGCTCGCAAGAAACATCGAAGACGCCGTCCAAACATGGCGCTCCACACTCCGCCCCAAGATATTCGCCCGGACCCGCGAGAGACCACGGCGTAACGGCTGTTTTGCGGCAATCAGCTGTTAATGAAGCGCACGCGCTTATGTCTCACGCGCGGACGGACCGCTGTGTTGCTTTCGTGTGAGTGTGTAAGAGCGGATCGCGCGTGTGATCGCGATCGCACAGTCGGGGTGAACACAACCTTCAACTTGGCGTGGCTGAGTTCGCATGTTTGTGCAGCATCAGGAAGCCTTAAAAGGCACACCAAACATGGAATTAATCAGGTAACTATCGTTGGGACAAGGCTTGGGAGACGCCACACTTCTTTGCGGACGATCTTGAACTTGGCCAGATGGATGCAAACCAGACGATAAGGACAAGTTTGGTAGTTACAATTTGCTTAACTTCCACAGAACCGTAGGACAAATTGCCCTTTTACCTGACTACAGTTACACACTGTGCGCGCGGTATCTATTACAACGTTGGTGCTGCTGGCTGCAATTTGTGCTGACCTTCAACAAGCGGTAGCCCTTCCTTGGTTCACGCTATCGGCTGCTAATGGTCGGAAGTAGACACAATAGCGGTAAAAAGGTACAAGAACAAAAAAATGGACTTATGAAAACTTGTTCCCCGCAGATTGAACGGTTAAGCGTAGTGTTGTGACTAATAACTTGCCATTAGAGGAGCATGCGTTACCGTGTTGCGAAGCAAGATGGTCTGAAAGTGAAGGCAAGTACCAAGAATAATAGTTTCAACCGCATACCCTCAGCGATCACCACCATCAATCGATTATCTTAGGTACAAGCTGGGAGCGAGGATAGCATCTCTCCCCATCATCTATCGGAACAGCGCACAGAATGGGACCCGTGTCTCGCAAGTTGTTGATACAATACAGCACACATCGAATGGGAGAAACTGGGAAGTGAAAGCTCCAGAGCAAAATGAAGTGTGTGATTAGTTTTTCTTTGTTCAAGTTCTCGGTCGCCAACGTTTGGCGACGGAACTTGGACACTCTCCTCCACAAGCTATCGAACACTTTTCTATTTGGGCTCAAGATCTGGAGTCTGGAGTGTTATCCCCGCCGTTAGTGAACAGTAGTGTGTGGCTGGCGTCAAGTGAATGCCAGCTGTTGGCACCATTCAAACTGCTGGCAGGCCTTCCCGGCGGCAAATTGCGGTAGAAAGAGCAGGATGATGACATTGGTCGAAGATGTTAATGGATTGCAAAAAAAAAAACACACAACACATAGCTTCGCATTAGTTGCAAGGGAATTGCGAAGAACGAAGAAATGTCATATAAAATTTTATTCCGATTGTAAAAGTGCTTACTGGAATGTAGTAATTAAAGTGGAACGTGAACGCAGCTCACAGTAGTCTTTGTACCTTAACGAAGAGCTAGGTCATGTCGACTTAATACATTGCTTCATATGCTTTGTTCCAGTTACTCCTGGATGGAAGTAAATGCAGAGATCCTTCCGTAGATTTGATTTTAGCCGTACTCACGCCGACACCTTTGGGACACCGAAACGCCCAAATCAGTTTACAATTTAGTAGTAAGATACTTCTCAATCTAAATAAAATCGATTTCAACTGACGCTGATCTAGGATGACCTGATGGTTCGAATGCAACATGGCATTTAATCTCTGCTTGCAGACACTCTGCACTACACCCAGCTTCTTTAAACCTTGATTTCCCTGCTGCTGTACTGGCACCGGGACACGCTATGATTGCTAGTGACACGCGCACACGCCAAAAGCGTCAAATCAGTGTGTTGAAAAAAAAAACGGTTCCATCGTTTGCTGGAGCGCGATCGCTCCATAAAGTGTACATGTAAACCAGCTCTCTACATTCACTCCGGCTGATGGATGACTTGGACGAAACGGGAATCCAAAGAGGGAAGAAAGGCTAACCCCTTGTGACAGATAAGCTCTACAACACTCGACACTCGTGTGGCAAATTGTTGTTGACTGGTGGTACTTGCCAACCGAAGTAGGGTAGTAGGGTAGGCTGGAGAGTCAACCGCGTGCGCGCTTCAACAAACTCGGGGATACTTTTCAATCCGTATCACTTCCAGACGATTGGCTTTCGAGGCTTTGTTAGTAAACAGTGTCCCGACGAGTGTGTGGCCAGGTAGGGTAGGATCCCACTACAAATATGCTGAGCAGATGCTCAACAGCCATATTATTGGCAACAAAATGCGAAATAAATTGAATGAATTCTCCGACTGAAATGACCCAATTTTTTGTCATGTTAGAGATAGGTTGATGGAATTAAGGAGACGACTAATAAATAATGCGTCTGCTATTACATGATTGTATCATGTAGTGTAATACCTGGAGGACTGTTGTGTTGTGTGCCAACAACTTTCCAGAGTATCAAGCGAATGTTTGTTTGTAGAAATTATAATGTTTTACAATACATTCCAAACAAGAATGAGACATTCTTTAGTTCCTCTTAATTTTTTGCTCCTGATCAGTCAACCTACCAAAGGACGCCATTCCATGCACAAATGCGAAATTAATATGCATCCCGCGAACATGGAGGAACAACAATAGCCAAGACTCATTCATTAGTGAGTCGCTCGGTTGTTCGGTTTATTTTATTTGGAAGACACGAACATCACACAACTTCCTTTGTTCGAATGCGTACACACGTTCGTACATGCACATAGGAAAGTGGTGTCTTTCTTAGCAAAAAAAAACACACACACACACACAAAATACGCACAGACCATGCACTCTGACAAACGATGCGCTTCATCTATGCCCTGGATGCTCTTTTCCACAGCATTACCTAGTGTAATGGAAAGCAGTCGGATGGGATGGGACAAAAACAAAGAACTCATTACCAAACAGGATGGTTGGGGAAAGGAGTCTGGAGGAAAGAGGTGGTAATTGTGAACTTTTTGTGACGCTTATGACTCTTGATTTGACGGTGAAAAATACCGCCGTCAAAAAGCCAAAGCCAAGTCCAAAAATGAGTTTTTTTTTTGTATGTTTCTAATTGATTAATTATTCCGTATGCATTTTAATTCCTGCTTTTTTGTTATACATCAAATGCTATATTACTAGCAATGCATTCTACCCCTTCCTTTGCATCGTATTGTGCAGTTCAAAGCAAATGTCGCACTACTACCCTGTCTGTCATCCTTCGGGGGAACCCATCCGAACAAAGCCTCCTTGAGACGAACGCCCCGACTGTGATAAAGACGGTATGGCGAGAAGACTGTGTGGCGAAGAGGGCACGGTCAAACGCGAGTGTTGTGGAACCACCGATGAGCAGCAGACGACGGCAACGACCGATGTCAGACAGACCAGCGCGAGCGAGGGAACTTGATAGGTCGGAAGCAACGGCGATGATTATCAATCGAAGATGCAGCAAACTGAAGGGCGTCCGGGATGGAGGAGAAAGGATGTAAAGCAAACGTTGCTAAAATTCACCACCATCGCTCTATCTAACGCAACAAAACTCACGATTGAAGGAAACGTCTGGATCAATTGCGGCGGGACTCTGTAGGACACGTCGCGAGGGACAAAGGAAATGAAAGCAAAATGGGCGAAATGCTCAAATGCCATGAGGGTGGATAGTCCAGACTTCCTTTTCAATTCGCCTGCCCTCCAAGGCGGAGGTGATCAATTTTCTACCCGAGGACAGGGGGGAGAAGTTAGAAGGGCGGACAAGAAAGCAAACCTGAGCTGGAAACACCTGAACTCGCATGACCCTACCAAATCTTGACGAATCGCTCGGGTTTATATCCGTGTACGTGTTTGGATTAGATATTGATGTTTTGATGCTCTGGAAGTGCTCTGGCAGTGTTATATAGGACCGTTTACAATAAGATAAACTCATGTTTCGGCGTGCAAAATGGCTTGTTTGTGATATAAACTATAAATTTAAACGTTCCTAATATCATTGCCACTACAAATCAAAGCATTTGAACATAATTTTCATCTCGACAAACTGACTACCCCAACGTTCAGTTAAAACTCCCGTAGTGCCAAGAAAGCAATCAGCTGGAAACGAGACAAACATTCGCAATCACAAAGCACAGCAAAACACCACTCCATGTTTCGCTTGCGTGTGCTGGCTGGCTGCAAAAATCAAACCAGTAATTTTGTGAGTGAGATCAGCATCAACCATCATCATCATCACACACACACACAAAAAGAAAACCCAAATCATATTCATCAACGCCACTCCTTCCACTCGTGCGAAGTGTTCGCCAGAAGATCTTTGAACCGGTTTCGATCAACCAGCAACAACGAGAGACCACATAAAGAATCGCCCTGTCCGCAGCCTGCCTGCCACCGAGTTAATGGGAGAGTTGTTGCCGATGCTGCTGGGGCTTAGTTCTTTGGCTTTTGCGAACGGGCGAAGCGAACGACGAGTGGCAGCGTAAAACCTGCTGCGAGTTGACATGTGAAACGCGAGCAATTTTTGCTTAGGGATGACTAGAGGGAGTAGCGATTTGTTTCGCAACATTGATCGTGCACTGTGAATCACGCATGATTAAGAAGTTGAATTAAGTTGAGTAAATGAGACACATTCGTTGACACGGTAATGCACGATAGGAGAAGAATAATTATCTTTAGTTTCAAACTAAAATCGGATTGTATTCTTCCGAGGATAGATTTTCCAAAGGCTTAAGGTTCAACAACATATGCAAGCGAAAGCTATACAATCTTCAGCTAAATGTGGAAGAAGATATTGCAAAACAAACGATATTTTTAGCGTTTTAGAAGGAGTCCTATGTTTGAAGGTCCTAATAATATGTTCTGAAGGTTCTCTCCCGTCATGCCCATCTCAATGCTAGGGCCAGCAGATGCGTAACACGAGCTACAACAAATGATTCAGGAAGCAAACTAGAACAAAAACACGCACAAACTCGCCTTCCTTCTCCTGCAGAATGTTCTACTACGAATGGAACATCTTGAAGCGGGTGCTTTTGAACATAGTTTTGGAAAACTATGCAAAAAAGCTACAGCAAACATACCGCGGACAGTGTACTGTACGGAAGTGTGAGCAAAAAACAAAACTTTACGCATGATAAACGGACGACTAGCGTACTCTAGCACCACCACCACCACCAACAGTCAGTGTGCTTATCTTGCAGAGAAGGTGGGAGAAGACACACCAGTTGCGTAGTCCGAAAAGAATGGCCCTAGCTCATTGAAGCGTTTCATCTTAAAAGTGAGTTCTCCGCGTAGGTTGTTGCTGCTTCTCCGCCAACCACCGCCAACCGAACGAAGCAATATATGTGTATATAAATGGTAGAATTGATTAACGACGTGCTTTAAAAGTGCTCAAACGAGTCTTCCTCGTACTGCCCATTTTTAGCGGACTCATAAATTGATAGTTTTGTTGATTGTGATTGAATCCTGTGAGCGCGCTTTTGCAATGCCATAAATGCTTCCATTACGCTACGCTTGTATCTCTCACAAAGTTGCATTTCCCTTTCGCAAACACACTTTAAACACTTTAGAGCCAACAAAAGAATGTGTAACGGCGCCATCATGAGCGACACGGGTAACGCGCAATTGATTCCACGTTGGAAACCACACACACCTACCACCTATCGAAATCTTAACAGCAACAATTCAACAACAACAACATAAAACCCCACACGTTCGCCACAACCACACAACCAACGAAACCAATCGATCTGTTTGGTGCACTCCCCCAGCTGTGACCATAATAACAACTGCTACGGCATCTTTTACGCCGAATCAAAACAAAACTTCTTCTCAGCTTCACAGCTTCGGTTTGCTCAGAGTATTCAGCGTTTGTTGCCAGTTACGGGAGAAACAATTGCTAGCACACAACCGCACTTTACACCGTAAAACTCATCTTCATCAGCGGCAAGGTGCACTCGTGAACCGCGTGACGACAGATCATCGTCGCGTCGTACTCTGTCTGGGTATGCCGGTGCTAGGAGCTTTACATATGACACGTTCTCCCACCGTCGGCCAGCCAGCCAACACTATTTATAGCCGTTCCTTCCACTAAATGACGGCGACTCGATTTAACGCCACGGTTCGCATTGAGTTGACCGGTGTGTGTGTGTGTTTGTGTTCTTCCCCAGTATGGTACATCTCTTACCGACCAGTTTGGTATAGGAACAACTCTTAAATTATAATATTACATTCCTCTCAGCTGTGCAAAGGCTACGGTGGTAACTGGCTTATCTAGATGTAATCATAGGTGTGTTTTATTCCACTTTTGCTTGTTTATGACGAAAAGACCACATTTCTGCTATTAGACATAACTATACACACCCCCT
Organism: Anopheles maculatus; assembly: GCA_002091835.1. NCBI lineage: Eukaryota > Metazoa > Arthropoda > Insecta > Diptera > Culicidae > Anopheles > Anopheles maculatus. Next base: position 46,016 of record KZ062611.1, read on the forward strand.
ACTAGAATTTATTGCGTGAAATAGTCCAGTACTATTCTCAAGACATGCCGCCTAGTCTACCGAAGCCGTGTGTGAGCCTCATTGTACAGCTCATAGCACTCGTCAGAGTAGTGACCATCCCCATTGTCTTTCCAAGAATATAGGACCAAAAATTCTTCTGAGCATTTCCCTCGCGAACGTGGCCAAAAGGATTTCGCCAGTTTTCAACAGAGTCCATGACTCAGAGGCCAATGTGAGTACTGAAACTATGCAATGTACTGTACACTTCCGTCTTTATTCTGAGCGAATTAATTTTCTCAGTTTTGCTACCATCACCTATTATCCATAATAGATGATATTTTGGACGACGTCGAAGATGCGATCAGTTAGACGCTCGTTCTGAGATGATCGTCACCGGGCTGAAAGTGTCTACAACTTCATGCTCTTCTGTTACCTTGGCAACAGATGTAAATTAACTTCAAAGTGTAAAATCAAGCTGGAAGGCCGAGGACCAAAGGAAATTTCAAACTGTCAAATAACCTTAAAATTACGTTTTGAACCTTTTGCTCCGTTGCCACTCATTAGGTCCTGAAACTATAGCTTTCAAATCTCACCGGGGCGGCCCGGTGGTACTGCGACAGCGGCGCCGGTCTTCACACGGCAGGACCGGGGTTAAAGTCTCATCTGGGCCGTTCCCCCATAGTGAGGATTGACTAACCAACTATGCGGTATCAATTAGTCTAGTAAGCCAGAAATGGCAGGCATGACCAAGAGGTCGTTAGGCCAAGAAAGAAGAAGAAATCTCACGTCGTACACGGCCTTATCGTAAGCAACGACATACAACAACTTTAAAGCCTGTATGTTATGCTTCACTTTCATATTGCAGATTTCTTTGTGACTGACTGCAAAAAAAAAACAACAAATTACGCAGCATTGACTGATAGTATAGCAAATAAAGATAACATAATGCGCCGCTAGGTAACCTCTGTGTACAATTTCATCTATCACAAACTAGTTTACTTCGTTAAATTTGTCCAGTCGAACGTTATGAGAGAAAACACACGACAAAAACCACAAGAACCAAGCGACAGAGAGCATTATAAACAAACTGACATTCGTCACACCGCAGCAGAACACGGGCGAGACCGGAGGGCAACACTACACAGACGACGGTGGAGTCACATTTGCTTACGCAAATGAGCTACAAAATCGACAAAACACAACGCAATTGTAAAATGCGACCAATCCAACCTCTATCCATCCGATAGATAGGTAGGATAGGTACATAGTTAGCTGGTAAAGTGTGCTTACGAGGTGTTTGTTTCCAAGCTGCTGGATCTTGTTTGTCGTTTTACACATTGCAGTTGTGTTTATTTTTGCTTACTTCTCCTGCACCGTTTTGATACGGCGAACTTATAATGATGATTTGATTGAATTTTTCGATTGCTTTTTCCGATCTTCTTCTACGCACGAGCATCTGATAATATAGCGTTTACGTATCACAAAAGTGCGCCAATCTGTTTCTAGGTCAATGGTGACTTTGTTGAGCAATTTCACGATTGTTTTCTTTTTCTCTAACTTCCTGTGTTTCCAGACACCAAAATCCCTCCTCAGAAGATAAGACACCGGTGTGTGTCCTTCTGTTTCAGAGCACTTACCTGCTGTTTGATAGCAGGTGCGCGACTGGGGACTAATAAAATTGTGCCAAATGGTAACATAAACACTATCAAATATCAATTTGACACTGTGACTTGCGGGCGGTGTAGAAATCAATAGCGACCCGATACCGTACCATACTAACCCAGCCATGAAATGGCACATATTCGCCGATTGACATTTCCATTATTAATTATACATGAAGAAGCCCTTTGCTCACCTGGCAGTAAAGTGTGACGTTGTTCACGGTTCCGGTGCCATTGTAGAAGTCGACGTTCAGCTGATCGAGCGACAGCTTCTCCTCCAGAAACCGACCCAAATAGCGCTGGAGCAGAAAGCGGCAGATCTTCTTCTTGAACACATCCGACCATGGCGCATACCAGGGCATGATGCTGATGACGCAGGATGTTCGTCCGTGGCGTGATTGCAGCCGGTAATCCCGGCCTATCGGATGACGGAAATACGATCGAGTGTTCGATCGAGAGCACTAACTAGCAGCGAACGACCGAAAACCCGCTCTTATTCGAACCGCACTTGGCTTGTAACACGTTAGAACACGTTAAGCAGTCGCGTGTTGGGTGTGCGCGTGTGTACTGTCGTTATCGGTCTGCCTGCTGATAGGGGGCCAATATTCACCTCTTTCTAGGTGGGTTATGCACTTAACTTTGTGATAAGCGAGTTAGGCTGACTTTAGTGTGTAAAAAACAAAATGCTTGTTCTTCCAACACGTACGTACACTTTATAATTCTATCACACTGCTTGTAATATTACAACAGAACCAGGCAATTACGCCAACCGTTCACAGACATTATTTAACAAAGAAAACAACCATTCACCACCACACGCGAGAGAATACGAACTGAGCGTGAATACTTGTATGAACACTTTGCGAGATGTGATCACTTCTTCTTTGCTGCTGTTGTGTTGTTAGCAATGAAGATGTTGCGCTGTTTGGTTCCTCTTCCTTTAAGCTTTATCTTACTTTACGTTTTTTTTTGTTTGTTTGGCAAGCGGATCACTTTTCTTTCTAGAGTCTTTATGTAGTGCTTTTGTGAAAATATTATGCTCGCGGGATCAAAAGCCTATCCCCGGGGATCAGTAGCCGTTGACGATGACGAGTCAACACAACAGTACAAGTCTACACCCAACGACTGGCTACTGTGATCTGCGATGCTGCTAATGCTGCTGCTGCTGCTGCTGCTACTGCTGCTGGTGGAGGTTTCTGCATGTGTTTGTACCTTCGATTACCTCTTCCGTTTCGTGCTCACTCTTTCCAACCGGTCTGGAGCATTGTATCGTTTTGCTTTTTCTCTCGCTCACGCGCTGGCTATGTATTGCGATTTCTTTGTTCACGCTCGCAGCACCCGCGCACCACACCGCGCGCACATACACATACACGCACTCTTGTGCTCTTCCTACCACCAGCTGTTCTTCACTCTAAACACAACAACGCACCATGCGCGATCTGTCAAAATTTCCATGGGACAACACACGCGCGTGTGTTTTGCTACCGTTGAAGAGGGAAAATCGCACCACCAGACGAAATTTGTTGTTTATAGTAAAGGCCTGCAAATTAAAGAATACAAAACAACATATTATTTTAGGTTGTAAAATAAACATCTCGTAAAGCATACGTAAAAACCAGTCTTGTTAAAACTACTCTCTAAAGATAATTTTTGTAAGGGATCAAATGTTCTATCCCGTTTCTGATTCAACATTTGCACGCACTTCATGTTCCGGGTAACCGTTGTTCTCCAAATCACCCTTTTCCCTTCACGAACGGTACGTATATTCACACAACATCAACACTACTATTTCAACACAACACAACGGTGCGTTTGGTGCGCTGCACCACTAATGCACGTGTCTGTGTGCGTGAGATCGTCCGCTAGCTGGTTTCGTCGTAGTTTCTGTTTCTTTCGTTTCGATGAAAACAACCCCGCCGCAGCACTGTTCCCATCACGCGTCAAGCACACACAACACCAAACGATGGAATATGGCCCCCAATAAGAAATGCAGAGACTACTTTGTTTGATGTTTTAAAGCTGCGAGATGCGTTTTCAATGGCAAGGAACCATTTTTTGTGTCTCATATCACATCCACAAACAACATTCAACATTCCCGATGACACTTTTTAATGGAATCATTCTTAAAACCCCCCATTTTTAGAAGTATTGCACTCTTACCTTCGGATGTTCCAAACCACAAAGCACCACACCGTATCACTTTTTTGCTCACTGTTGTATTGTGTCCCACTGTGACACCTCTTTCGCAAATGCATTTGCGTATCTATGCTATCGACCACCACTTCCAGCTCTCGAGACTGTTGTGTGCGGATGTCTCGAGAGGGTGGGTTATTATACTTATTATTATTTACGTAATTAGACGAGAGTTGCTTCTGATTTGCAACACATTCACTACGAATGCGTTCGTTCCGCTTGATTTTTTTCCTATGTGTTACTGCTTCTGTCTCGATTTACGTGTCCGCACTGGCAAATCGCTCTTTTTGCGTTGTTTCTTTCTCAATGAATGTTTCTATGCTGCGTTTTTCTGCAAACTGCTTTGTTTACCACACTGAACCAACATTTATATACAGCTTGCCAGGTTAGCACATGGTGTGTCTACTGCCATTGGGCCGTTTGACGTTTAGGCTTGGTAAATAAAACGTTTTTCAGCGCTCCGCTACACGAAATATGAAAATCTTTTATCTGTGCATCGTTTGAATGGTTGTTCTGCATAATTATTCGGTTTTCACCTTTTACTAAGTATCATTTCGCTCGTTTTTCGAACGATCTGCTATTGATTATGAATTGCTTTCGAATGCTATAGGTAATTAAGACAGAGCATATAATTACATCGTAAAATTATTTTATTAAAGCAACATATTTCATCTACATGCAACGTTATCCTGCGCACGAAACCCACCAGCGTTTACTCATTCTTCTGACCTGGTCCCATCCTACACTCGGGATACTTTTCCGTAAGATAGCTGCGTACCTCACCCGTCTCGGCCATCATCCGTAGTCGTACCTTATCTTGATTTCGCAAATATTCCTGCTTCTTAAGGTAAATCTCCCACGACCGGAACTTCGTATAGAACGGAGGGAACTTTTTCTTCTGCAACTGAATCTTCCCATCCATGCAGTACTGCGTAAAGTCTAGAATTTCATTATTTTCTAGCTGCTGCTCCGTGCGACACACGGTGGGGCTTGCGACCACTTTCGGGAAATTCATATTTTCTGGCCGGAACTCCACCACATGAAGTCCCTTCTCTTCCGCTATCTTTTGGTGATCCTTTTGCCTCAGCAACCCGATGAAGAACGCTTTTACCACATGCTGTACGTTGGTGGATCCTTCACATTTGGCGCGCAAATCTTTAATCCCCAGGACCTCGCACACCGTCCGAATTGCCCGGTGACACTTCAGCCCAAAGCCTTCCGGTTTGCGCTCGACAAACAGTTTCGTAGCACCGAACTGACAGTGGAAATCGTGGAACACCGTGTGTCCATTGCAAAGATCGAAATGCATCAACTTCTGACCGGCCCGGTTCTTCGCCTGTCGCAACGCAGCCCGTCCTTCGATTGCCTTTCCGAATCCAAATCCGGCCAAACCATTTCCATTGCCCGTTACTACCATCACCGAAACACGGCGCTTTCGACCATGGTTACCCTTCATGTTGACGACCGCCTTTAGCTCCAGACACTTGGTATCGAACCCTACGAACTCATCCTCACCGATCGCATCCGGTGGACCGATGCTTCGGCCCGGCATTTTCGATCCGGACCAGCCTCGCTCGAGCGGGCTTAGCTTAAGACGCTTAAAGTTGACCATCTCATCGCGGATGCGTCTCAACTTTGCTTCACGCTCCTTGTCTTCCGGGAGCTTTTGCTGCTGTACTAGTTCGCGGCCACGTATCACGGGTGCAGACAAACCGGGCCAAACCATGTTTGCTTTGCCATAGCCTATCACTTGTCCCCTGTTCAGATCTTTCGCAGTAATGCGCCCGGAACCTTTACCACGACCACGCTTCTTGCCGGCATTACTGACTGAGATGACACCCTTCCAAATTTGTTCCGCGGGAACTAAAACAACAGGTTAAAGGTATTCAGAGTGAGTTTTGAAAGCATCCGAAACAGTACAATAACATAGATTCGACTTACGTTTGTTGAAGAAACTTGTTTGCCGAACATTACATAATGTAGGAACGACAGGTTGCAGTAATGTGCGGTCACGATTCTCTTCAATTGCCGGTTTATGGCTGCTGGTAAAGTGCAGTGTTCTTGCTGCTCCACATATCGGCACGGCTTGGCGACCAATATTTAGTGCTGCAAAAGCTCGCAGCAGCGAATCGCCAGACGAAACGATTCGAAACATGTGTGGGATTTGTTTTAGCTCACTACTGCGTTACAATAAACAACAACGACCTGGAAACTTGAGCGAAAAGGCGTGTTTTTCTTGCAAAACAAAACAATGAATGAATGACGTTTCTGACAGCTTATGATTCGACTAGCAACCGCTAATGGCGCTGATGTCTGTTGTGCAGGTTTTACTTTCCGCCGCTATAGCGCTGTTATCGCCAAAAGGTACAAAGTACAAGGTGTTTATCAAGCGCAATGATACAAATTGTTAAATTATATTACATATTTTTATGACTATTTTGATGGCGATGTTTCTTTCAATTTTTGTAAAACCTAACTTGCAAATAGAACTTTGTACTAGCAAGGAAGCAGAATTCTTTCGGGGTTCTTGGACGACTAGTCTGTGTCTTTTTGCACTAAACTGGCCTCTCTCTTGCGGAACTCCCATTACAATAACCTAAACATTGCAATAAAATAAATGTGCCACATATGTAGCAATTCATAAAGAAATAAGTTAAAGAGGCGAATGAGGTCTATGAGACCCAAAGCCTCTATAAATAAACGAAAAAAAAAATAAAGAAATAAGTTATTAGCGAAAAAGCTCATGCTCTGGAAAACATTGATACAAACTTCAGCACTTGCCCGAATTCGCTGACCCTGTCACACTTCTGGGGACTGGGGGCCGTTCGAAAGCAAAACTCCCTTCCAACACTCTGCCATTGCGAGGTGCGTCATCGATTTCCTAATTCGCGCTGTATTTGTCAATTTTCCATCGTTTCAGCAGCAGCAGCAGCAGTCGCATCGTTTACCAACGAATTGTTTGTCGTACACTTGAATGTTAATTACTTTTTTTCATCCCTCAATCATCCAACCAACCTGCCTACAATCGCTGCTACTATGGCCAACACCACTCTCTCTCTCTCTCTCTCTCTCTCTCTCTCTCTCTCTCTCTCTCTCTCTCTCTCTCTCTCTCTCATTTTCCCTACGATTTGTTCTGACCGGTGGCAGTCAGTGGCCACCACTGAATGTTGATTTGTTTCGTTATTATTGTTTCTGCCAGTTGCTGTCGTACCGAAGCGATGGTTCGCCCTCGGATGAATTCGTAACCCAAATTGTATCCAAACACAGCCGACCCTGTACCGTATCGGTGGCGTCCATCCCTGAATCAGATCATCGATCGATCGAAAAAGCTCCCAAACGTAAGACAAGAGCAAGGTAGAGAAAGAGGGATGCGTGTAAGGGGAGGGGGCAAACAAAATAAGCAAACTCGTTGGCACACGTGGCACGGGAGGGTGGACGTGAACAGAAGAAGACTTCTGCCGAACAAACAGTCCGGTTCGTGGTAGTGAGCCAGTCAGTCAGTCAGCCAGTTAGAGTGCAGCACAGTGTGGCGTAGCTGCTACTACACAAATGCAAACAAACAATAGGAACGATATTTTTCAAATTAATATTAAAATAGTACGCGCCCGGGAGTGCTCTGTACACTTTTGCCTGCTCCAAATAAATGTGATGCCACTTTTCGCTCGATTACGGAGCACGTTGGCATGGGAACGAGAAATCGGAGGAAACTTGATGGGTACAAGAGGGGCTGATGTTATGGGTTGGCGGTGTACGCTTGAATATTTGCAACAGTTTTAAGCACACGCATCACCATGGCAACCAAATACTCCGTCACTTTCCCAGTGGAGTACAGTGGGCGTAGGTTTCTGGAGCTCGAGCTTTAAAAGAGTTCAATTTTATTGATTTCTATGCTTATTTTAACCAATACCTTGAGCAAAAACACATTGCACGTAAAGTTGATTGATTTAAAAACGTATATATGTTTTGAAAAAAATAAAATACACCATTTATCTACCAGCGATAAACACTTCCCTTTTGCGAGAGTCACAACACAAATTGAACAAACATATTAAAAATGCATATTGATTCATCCATTATCCCAATTCCAAGGCAAATGTTCGAAAATGCTATCGTTTCGGTGGATTTTCCATCATTTCAACAGCATCGAATTCTGCCAACATACACTTGCTCCGGCCCTAAAACAGAGGCAAGGATCCGCCGCACGCAAATGGTGTTTGTTATCTTAGCTACTGTTCAATATTTACCCTTGCAACAATGTATGCGTGCGTGATGGCGTTTGTATTTGCCCTGGGAACTGTAAAACGGCAACTTTTACTTCCCTCGCTTGTCCTAATCCTCAGAGCATGGAATAGAAACGATGATGATGAAAATTCTCTTTTCTATTTCTGAGCTGACGAATGGCTTGAAACCCCATTTTGGATTCATTCTGCTAGGTTTGCACTTAATTAAATTTTCATGATAACCGCCCTCCCTCCAATCGGGTTTTGGCACGGCTGGCAAATAGCACACGAGCTAGATTCAACGCACACCAACGACATCAATCATTCAGGACATTTACCACCGGTTTTTGACAATCGCACGGCTGGCATGACATTTATCGTTTTGCACAACGGTTGGCGGTGTGTGTGGTACCATTATGGGACAAACACACAGACAAACACGGCAATCATCATCAAACGCGTCCGACCGGGTTCCGGACTAATGAGACGATGATACGTAATCGCATTCCGGAACACTCCGGGACGCATTGGCTGAATGTTATCTGTCAATCTACGGACAACTCACGAGGTGCTTCTTCATCACACTGTTCAGCGGCTGTTGGGCGGGTCGTAGTGTTGTCGAATGTTTACATTTCGTTCTGCCACTGTTCGTTATCGTATCGTAAATCTTCATCTAGGGAAGCTTTACCCTGGTGTCCACGGCTCATTGCACATGGATAACGAGTAGCAGAAGGACCAAAGGGATCAAATGTGCTGTTTGGGACGATTGGGCTCCCGGGAGCGGATTGCCGTTGGCGGGAAGCAACATCTAAAGTGCATATTTATAAAGTATTTAAGATGGTAAGCGTACTGATATCCTTGAAAGTTCCAAGGAAAGCGACAGGAGCACATGAGCAAAGGGATGATGAGCTACAATTAGTTACAAAGGAGAAAGCGATTGTGATTATGTGGGATTTGTGTAACTTTAACAGACAGATTACTTAATGTTTTGCTATCAGTAGCTGGATTATGGTGATTTTTCTGTTTTTCTACTGAATTAAAGGATTAAGATTGATTTTAGATGTTAGATTTTTATTGTTTTATTGAAATAGATTGTTTTATTTTTAATTTTATTGCCTTTTAACGTTTGTTTTCATATAATAGACTCTAAATTGAATATCCCCTTTATGATTTTATCAGCTTAGTATTAATAGAAATCCAATAACTGAAGATTATCCTCTAATTCTATCGAACAAAATCACATTCCTTCGTAAAACCCGTTTTCCAGGTTAATCTTTCTAGCCGTACGCACACAAACGCACACTGAAGGCGAAACAAAAAACACAGGCGCTTTACAAGCTCAAGTGTTTTGTTCGATACTTGAAAAGCATCAAAGTGACCAGTGGGGCGCCATTTGGAGGCGCTAAAAAGTAGAAACAAATAGAAGCAGTCCCCAAAACTTGGCCCCTACAGTCTGTAATCCTTTCCAAGCGCACACAAACAGCGGATCGACGTTACAACACAGAAACGCACGGACAAAATGCACACATACCTCTGCACGTCCAAAGTCCCCCGCGATAAAGGGCGTAAAACACTCCACTCACTCAGCCGGTAAAAAAGCACACAACGGGAGGTTTTTTTGTTTTATTCGTTTGATCATTCTCTCACTCTCACTCGTTCGCTCACAGCACACATACGCACTGCGTTTTCGCTCTTTGTCTGGTAAACAACACAGCAATGGCGCCGATAATCCCATCCAATGGATTCAAGACCTGCGCATCGAATCAAAGGTGTTGGCGGTGTTATTTGTAACATATTTCGCGAATTCCCACTTACTTGGGCCGCGCATTACAACTCCCTGTGTCATAACGGGGCACTACGGTTGCTTTTCACATGGCTGTTCGCTACAACAAAAAGGACGTATTTGTGAAAAAAAAATCGTCCGTTTGTCGAAACAGTTTAGTGACCCCGGGGCGGCCCGAAAGGGGAAGAATAAGTGCAGTTTCCGTTTTACTGGTGTCCTCTATTGTTGTTGTTTTTCTCCCTATGCTGCTACACTCAGAAACTCACACACCCGTACAACGCGCTTCCGTGCAAATGTGTGCACCGGGGGCTAAAATCCTGTACTCAAGTGCGCTAATCTTCATCTTTCTATTGCCGAACCGTTTAGTAAAAGGTAGCGTTGAATGAATTGTTGAGTTTTTTTTTCAGTTGAGAATAACGTATTTTTCATTGCGTACGATGAATTGCTGGGTATGTTTTTTTATTTATTTTTATTTATCCTGATTGTTGCACGCAAAAAAAGTCAGACTGACAATCAGTGAAATAGTAGGCATCGCTGTTACTATGTTTTTCTGATGTACTGTTTAAGGTAACGAGTTGGATGCTTGAGTGCTTCTGGTTGCTATATATGACTGTTTGAAAACTGATCCTCGTTAGAGCATCCTTATCATTTGTTTCAACCAATGTATCCTTCCACACTTGGTTAAAACAAACTTAGTATGCTAGCTCAACATCTTTAGGAGAATTGCCCTCTTGGAATGAAGGTATTAACATTCTAAGGGCATGACAAATCTGTTATTTTCTCACTTACGTTACGTTACGTTACTTACGTAGAAGGTCTGTAATGACTCTAGACAGGACTATTGGATCTTTTCGGACCTCGTTCACAATAAAACCCTGCTCACGATAAGGCCCTTTGGGCGATAAGGCCTCTACGACGAAAGTGACTCTATGTAGATGAGCTTCCTTCAGGGCCTGTTGATAGACGCGGTCCCTTCGACTATGTGTTCTCTTGATAGATATGGCTTTAACGACGAGGTAGATGAGGCTTCGTAGGCTATGAGGCTTACTAATACTTGGTTCTCTAGGCGAGATCCATTAGACACGGTCTAATCCATAGTCCATAGTAGAAGACGAAGTCTACTACGAAGATATATGAGATCTCTTAGCCAACGAAATCTCCTGGTAAACCAGGTCCTTTGAAAGACAAGATTACCTGAATGATTTGTTCCCTTAGACGAGCAAGACTCTAGGAAGTTTCTCCATATCGCCCTCTAAGCTCCGATAGTTCCAACACAACATTATTTCCTTATTATCCTGTTTTCCACATTAACTGGCGTTCGGAATTTATGACCACCCAATAAGATCGCGCGACAAGTGCCATTATCAGCGCAGTCATTCAAATCTAACCTCAAAGAGAGCTACAAAAGAGACTTCGACCAACACGTCCTGAATAAACATTCCAAAACAAAACCCAAAAAAGCAGCGTCAAATCATCCTTCGTCACTCCAGGATGGATGCTTGCAGTCAGCGATTGGACATTGAATTTCATTGCAATCAAATGCGCTGTATGTTTCGTGTACAGTTCGTAGGAAATTTCGTCCTTCCCAAGTGTGTGCTAGGAAAACTGAGACTTTTTGTCCCACTCATCTATTACACGTTCCACATACACACACACACCTACTTCAACCCAAGCACCCAGAGAAGAGCTGCTTCTCGCTCGATTCTAATCTGAAGTTTGTTTGTGCACGAGCGAGAAAAGTTTCATCCTGGCTGCCCTCCACTAGTCCTGCATCTCTGCACTGAGGTGGCCAATAAGAAGAAGAAGAAGTCGAGCACACCGATAGTTCAAACGCAACAGCCACGCAAAACGTAAAACGAAATCCTGTTTTGCCTGTTTTTCCACAACTCGGTGCGAGCCCATTTTTCAATGTTAACCCGGCGGACAGGTTGGCGGCACCGTGAGCCACCGAATGAGCCACGAAGGCACAGTGGCCCCGGGTGGATGTGTAAGGTAAGAGGCACTCTTTTGGTCAACAGGGTACTCATCCTTCAAGGAGTACGATTTTGTTGTAAAGCGAGCGAAAGCGATTTCATTTTATTCTTTAGTTCACTACACACACAAGCGCGCGCGCGCGCACACGCGATTCTGTGTGTGGCAAGTGTGGTGTGGAAGTTGGAGGATCGTTTGTATCAGGGCAAGGACCGGCTGCGGCCGTCCGTAGTACGATCACAAACTACACATGCTCGAGATCCTGTTGGAGGACACTCTTAAGGGTGGATGTCAAGGGGCGTATCAAGTGGCTGTGGGAACGGTGTGGTAACATGGTCAGTGCGGATGCTCGGAAGGTAGGATCGCGGTAGGATCGCTTTCATGTTGATTAACTTCAAACAAAGAACCAGCTCAACATGTGGTTTTGCTGGTTTGTGGTGGTTGCTCCATTTAAACTCCGCAAGCAAGGGAAGAAAATCCGGATTGCTTTAATGAACGTAGCTTGGAAGTAAAACTATAAACAAACACACAAAAACATTCTTCGTTCACATGCTCGTGAGTCTTAAGGATCGCAACTCTTAGACATGTGAGTAAGTGTTTTTCATTATGCTATCTCCTCGACTCTTTCACACTTCTGATATGGGCCCAGATGCTCCTCTGTTTGGTGACCTATATCGTGCTTCGGATCGTTCCGTTACTTCCGTCGGTTGAAAGGACCACTCCTTGAAGAAAGCAAATCGCGGACCGCAAAACTAGACGACAGCGCACGGGAACCAACAGCATGAAGTGTACTTCCCAACACAGCCAGCCCTAGAGAAGGACAAGAGTGTGTTTTGACACCCTTGAGCCGGAGAAGTACTGATCAATAAAGTGAGGACCTGGACATGGGGTAGAGAACTTGTGCGCCGAGTGGCAAACGAGTGGCATTTCGAAGCATGTGTTAAGAGGCGCATTAATCAGATCGCGTTTGCATTTTGGTGGTTGTGCACCAGAACTCGAAGAAGTGCATTAGAATTGGCTACTTCTGCGCTTGGCTCATTCGTGGTAAATGGCAAGTGGTATTCTTGAGGTAGGCAGGCTTACATGCTTTATGTTATATTAGCCTCTTTTTTTTTGGAAAAACATTAAAAGAATCTTGCGTCACCGTTTAATCTTTCGTTCAAAACAGATCATAACTCGGCTGTGTATACTTTCCAAGAGAGAACTCTTTTGTTTTGTGGAAAATGCTGCATAATATCGAATGAAGTGTTCATTAGCTTTTTGGGCGAGCGGAGGCCTAACAAACAAACTGTCCAACCAAACAAAACACCCCGTAATGTCTGCAATGCGTTTTTATCGCTTTTACTTTGAGGACGTAACTGGACGTAAAGTTTGGCTTTTTGTAGGACTTGTTAAGCTCACAGGCTTTGCAAGAGCGTGCCCGTGCGCGGAATCTGCTCTGGACACACACATAAACAAACAAAAAAAAAACGGAAACGCTAGTAATAAAATCAGAAGCACCAACAAACAACAACTTCTCGGAGAACCGGGGCTTGGTGCTATAACAGCAGTAGCAGCAGTAGCAGCAATCGCAAGTAGTGGTAAAATCAACTACGCCAGATTCAGCATTCGAGCGGCATTAAAGTGGCCACTCCAAAGTTCGCTAGACCGCGCTCAAGCGTACTTTATTGACACCTAGTTTTCCTACCGTATCTATGCTGCCACTGCTGGTGCCAGGTCAGGGCACAAACTTCAAAAACCCTTTGCCATTACACAACTTCCTACCACACTGCTAATGGTGCTCGGTTGTAGTGGTAGTGCTGGCAGAGAACTAACACTGCACCGTCTAATACCATTGCACGGGGCTAGTTTTGCTGGTGGTCCACGGTCGTGTGGGTTGGTGCGCATTGCCGTTTTATCGCCGTAACTATCATCGTCCATCATTATTAAGGACATACTGTGTGTGTGTGTACGTGTGTTTGTGGCTGGGTGTTGTTTTTCTTTTCTCCACGGTCACCACTAGTCACCTATCTCGCTTGTTCCTTCCCTTTTATTGCCCATTTACTGTCTGTGTGTTGTTTCGTTTTTGTTGGTGCAGACTTTAGACCAGTTTGTTTTTATTCCATTACTGCTAAGCCCGGTCACGGCGAATGGTCTGCTCGGTGTGCAAAAAGCGAACAGCGAACGCGTATGTGGTCAGTGACCAAAAATAGCTATGACAAAAATTCATGCCCATCTCAGTGATTCAGCACAGCAAGGGGATTAATTTTCATCGAGACAGCTTCATTTGAGTTTCATTTCTAAATTGTTTATCTAAATAAATTCTTAAACCGATGCAATCTTGACAAAGCAGAAAGTCCTAATATCAAAGCTGCAATTTAGGTACACCTAGTTGCGTGCTCCGAACGAACCAAAATGACACGAAACGGCTGATGCTGGATTTAATGTTTAATAAATCAGTTTTCTTAGCGGAAGCTTCCCCTGCGCACACGTCCAATCTGCCCGAGCACGGCCAGAAGCTGTTTGATGAACATTTAATTGTGATTCCATCACATCCGGCCCAGAGTACGTCCTCTACTTGTGCGCCGCGCTGTTTGTCCTCTCAATCACACACACCGTGCGCCTCGCAACCATGCCAACGCTAATTTTCTTAGTGGAAAATCTTCTCACTGGCAGCACATCACACAGTAGGCTTTGCACGCCAGCCAGAAGAGCACGGAACAATAGCGCGGATGCCTTTGTTCTTGCATTCCGCTGTTGCCGGGGATTGGGACTTCCAACTCACACACACACACACTCGGCCGGAACCTCTTGCTATTGATTTAACGTCCTTCACGTCACGAGTTCCCTTTTGTTCCCTTTAACCCGCGGCTGCCGCTCTACCATTCTTTCCCTTTCCGTGCGTTTGTATGAGCTGGCAAGAAAGGAAATCGCAAAAAAAAGGAAAAACCAGTGGCCACACTGGAACGCGCTTCCTAGTCCGTCTGCGTGGAGTCCTGCTGTAAGTTGGGCGAGTAACTGGTGGAGGGGGGAGATTGGGGATAGCCGTCCACCCGTCTCCCATGTGCGAGCATGCGTGTTTTGGGTGAGATGAAATTGGAGACGCACACTGCACCAGCCACCCAGCAGTAGTAGTAGCGGCAACAGCAGTAGAGCAGGCGAGTCCTTACCGAACGCGTTTTGTTTCATTTTGGATTAGCTGGAAGTCGCGAAAAAGGAAAAGGAACTGTAGGGGGGTAAAGGTGCTCCCAACCTTGTGAGAGTGTGTACGGTAAAATGACAAAGAGCGACTGTAAAGAGCGAATAATATAAACTATAATAGCAAATAGTGCTAGCATTAAACAACAACACGGCATAGAAGAAAAAAAACACACACACACACACAAGAGAACAACACTAGTTTCCCTCTTTCCCAAACATATCCCACTCCTTTCTCCCTTCCGATTTGCCCTGCATCCCCCTCCCCAACCCCCTATTTTCCACATTCTATAGCAGAAGAATAGATGAAAAACACAATAACAATTTTCGGTTGAAAGACACGCCTTTCAAGAGCACTCGAGAACCAATCAGATGGTGATGATGGCGAACGCACATAAAAAAATGGTGCTCGTAAAGTGGGCGTGCTTCTTTCCCTTTCCTTTACCCATTCCGTTCCCCTTGCTCACTAACACTCTGCCAGCACTCACAAACAAAACTCCTGCCACACTGCCAAACATACATGAAAAACCACAAAACACGCCATCCAGCAGCACCAACACACGCAAACACGTTCACTCCGGTTGACTCCGCCCACATTTCTCACCGTGCTGTTTCTCACGCGCTGAGCGACTCACGCTCACCAAGCTGGGCGAGCAGCACCGACACAGGCACAGGCTTCCGAAACGGCTTGCTTTTGGCGCGCGTGTCCGTAGTAGGGATGAAGGAAGCTGTACCGCATCGAATGGCAGCAGTTCGTTCGTTCAGTTACTGGCAGACAGACCTCTTCAGGCCTCGCTTGACGGACACATTTTAACCCTGCGTGCGTCTCGAGTGGTGCGTGTCTCTCTCTTTTTTTTTCGGCCTTCGTGTGCGCCCTGTCCTGTGCCGTGCTCCGAATGAAAGCTTCTTGGCTGCGGTAGCGATCAACGGGCCAGCCCTAGCTGGTAGTGTTTGTCGTCCTGGGTGAGTGCGCGTCGTCGTCGAGAGATAAGAGTCTAATTTTGTGTAAACACACACCATATACGCGGACCGGTGCGGAAAAGTGACCAACTCGGAAGCGACGAGCGTTCGGGTGCTTTGTGGCCGCGGTGGAAAATTGAAACAGCAAAACGGGGGAAAAAACGGTTTAAGAAATTAGTGCAGCAGTAGTGCAGACGAGTGGATGATATGCAGCAGATACAAACAAACAAGCAACAATATCGGTTGGGGTTTGATGGCGTTTGAGAAACGAGTAACGAGTAGTGTGAAGTGATTTGTTAGTCAAAGAACGAAGGCGTCGGGTTTCACTGTTTCAGTGCATTTTGACAGGGGTTGATGTGTGACAGAGCAAAGTGCAAAACATAACATCCCAGCAAGCGGTGGTTACTAAGCTGGGTTCTTCTGCAATCCATCGAAACTTTCGCCGCCTGTCCTTGTGTGCGTGTGTTTGCGTGTAAAAGATATATTTTCGTTCTAGGTGAGCTAAAGTGAAGATAAGAGTTTAGAAGAATTTAGAAGCGACAAAGTGTGTGTGTGTTTGATGACGCTGTTTACCAAGGATTAAATGCTGATATCAAGTCACCAAAATTTACTTCTTCAGATCGCAATTGTTGCAACGAAAGTGAATGTATCAACGGCGTCAGTGGATTAGTGTCGATGTGGGAAGTGTGTTACGTGTGCTAGGTCTGTGCAAGTGCTTCACCTATCCGTGAAAAGAACCCAGCCCGAAAGCAATGAAACAAATGTGGTAAATCGAATCGTTATTAGCAGCGAATAGTAGGAAACATTAGCGTTTTGCGTAAACCGTCACTGTCGGCGCGATAGTGACTTGTTCAGCGCCCGGTCCGGTGCGTCGTCCACTTACTCTTATCTCCCCCATTGTCGGTTGGCGCTCCGAGCGAATTCGGGTACATGTCCACCACGCTATCGAGTGTCTCTGGAGTGTATCCAGACGATTCCGAGCAAGAGCATGGACTGTTACCGGATCTGAATGGTGTCGATCTGGTTATGAGCTTGTCGCCCAAGGCGCCAAACCACCACCATCACCACCATCACCATCACCATCTGACCAGCCTGCAGCATCTGCAGAATCTGCAGCACAACTCGGCCCTCCACAGCCACTCGACACCGTTTAGCGTCACCGACATACTGAGCCCGATCGAGGAGTACCGCAAGCTGGAACTGACCGCTAATCCACCCTCTCCGTACAGGTGCGAATCGTTTCATTTTTCGTCATCCGTAACATTTACTTTTACTATGCCTATCAGGTCGTATTACAAAACAAAAAGCCTTGGATTTCTTCACTAAACCGTTTCAATTTTAAAATTACGGTGTCTAAATCTTTTTTGGATATAATTCTAATTTTTAATATATGACTAGCAAACATCCATTTAATTTCTCCCCATCGTTTAAGTAAACTTTAACTCTGGAAAACGCATGCTTACAGCTAAAACTCTAAATTCATGGAACAAATGTTATTAAACTGTTTTTATTTACTGCTTACTGTTGACATGATTTTGATTTGATTAAAAGTAACATTTCCGTAGAGTTGTGCCAAGAAATCTCATACTTATTTCTTTACTTATGGTCCTCCATCCAAGCAACTCCATCTCTTCGTTATGATCCGTAAACTAATGTCAATTTGTTTGCTTTATTTTGTAGCGGCGGTAGCAGCGTCAACTCACCGAGTGCCCTCGGGCCTAACACGACCACCGGCAGCACGACGACCGGCAGCAGTAGCATGGCAAACCCGTACGCCATGGGCCCACTGTACCATAGTCCCGGTGTGCAGAGTTACTGTGCGCCGACGGACAACCTGTCACTGGCCGGCCACTACACCGATATGCGCAATTCGGCCGCCGCCGGCTGGTACGGTTCCACCGCCAGTGATCCACGATTTGCGAGTAAGTTGAACTCCCATTTTTCAATCAAACATTCTGGATTCTGGATAGAAAACTTATTCGATAGGCAGTGATTGTTGGCAACAATTTTAAAAGAAACTTTGAGTGTATTTCATGTAAATCCGTTGTGGACACAGTATCAGCTTATAGTTGTTAGACGAAAGCGCTCTGATAGTTGTGACCAAAATTCTGAAGTTTGCTTTGCAACTCCCGCAAGCTCCCGAATGTACCTTGGCAAACGAAAACTCTCAACATTTGCAAAACAAAACCACTCGAACGCTGTCATCACTGCACAGTTTTAATGGATTTAATCCGCTGAGCTGCGCGACTTGCAATTGCACTGGAAAAATATGTGCATTTTAACTGTATTTAACCATCGGCACCACACTTGGTTCGCCCAGTTTTGCATCATATCGATTGCGAGGCAAAACGTTTTGCAAGCATAAACAGACCATCGTCGGTGAGCACATGTTGACAAAGCGGGATTGCAGGTGGGTCATCGGTTTCACTTCCACACGATGCACACGATTCGGTGCATAACGAGCACCGGCGATGTGTGTGTGTGCGTGCGTATTCGATGTCCAAGCCCAGCCGAAGAGAGTGTGCAAACATTGGACTACGACTGCACTGTTTGTAGTGTGCGTATGGGGATATGCAAAAAAGTAATCGACGAAAAAAAAGGCAAAAGCAAATGACAACAATCAGCCCAGTGAACTGAAAGCAGTCGCTGATGATTGACGGTTCGCGCATTGAGTTTTTGTAAATTGCATTTGGATGCATCCGGGCCGCGGGAAAGATGGTTAGAAAGTAAGACTCGAAGCGAAAATGAATCGGTTTGTTTGTGCACTGCAATTGAAAGCTGCAGATAAATGTTAGGGAAAGGAAAATGCTGATCATTCACAGGGCCGTGATATAGTATAATTTACAGCAGTAAAATACACACTTTTAATAAGTGGATCTCTAAACGGAGGTTGTCGAAAAAGAAGAATCGGCACCTTGAAATCATCCGGAAGACGAATCGAACAATTGCAGGAATGTTTGAGTGTTCATAACTAAGAATAGCAAGGATCTTCATTTATTTACTTAAGATTTTTTTTGTTTGGTGTGCATTTGATGATGAAAGTTCTTGCAGAGTAACTACTACTTTTAATTCACTTTTAAATTGAATAATTATAAACGTCTGTGGCTCCAAGCTTAACTGATACAACTTATAATATAACCCAAAAATACAGCAATTTGTGCTCTCGAGTGCAATGCACAGTGTTTCACCAACTGATCTTTAAATTTGTTACACATATATAAGATATGAATCATTCTACGTTAAATTCTTTATCAATTTTCCACAATATTCCACTAACGGAATACAACTGTTTGGATTTCTGTCATTTTTATCCATCTCTTCTGTTTAATGTACTTTCGTTACTAAACAGCTGAGTATTTCTCTTCAAAAAGTTACTAAAATACCTACACCACTAACACACGATCATGAGAGCTGCCGGTTAAATATGAACATACACTAATTGCCCTATTGTTGTATCCGTTGTTGTAATACGGTAACAGGTTGATTGATTTATAAAAAAAAACCACACAATACAATCACACAGCCCCAAATGGAATTAGTCCCGTGCGTAGTAAAAGTGGCCCAAAGCAACCACACCCTCTCACAAACACAAGAGTGTCAAATCGTCTGGACGAGAATAAAAACGCAACCACCTCACTATCGAATTACCGAATTACCCGGCTCACCGACACAGTGAAAGCTAATCAAAGCAATCCACATCCTAGGGAGTTGTTGGTTCGTCGTGTGTGCGCGATCGCCTCGAGCAATGTACGTTCGAGCTCCCTCTCTTCCAGCTTTTTTCGATGTCAGTTTTTGACAAGTCTCCCCCACCCTAAACTAAATACACACACAAACTGGAAGGCCGTCTTGTTGAGGCAATATTTTGACAACCAATTTACCGCACAATTATGCACCGGATCTTCCCCAACTGGCGTGATGGTGCAAAATGGAAGTGTGAAAATTAGATTTTCGGGTTAGAATAATAATTGTCGGTTTCGAACCACGAGCCATAAAAGCGTGGCCGTGGGTTGTGCCGGTGCTCCAGAAGAAGTGCTAGAACATTTTTCAGTGCGAAGTAACGTGGGATGAATTGATAAGTTTTGAGAAAATCGGTGATCTTAAACTCATAATTTTGATTGTTTATAAGAACGGTTTCTTTGGGCAGATTTTAGTGTTCAGGTTAAAAATCATTTGGTTAAAATAATCACAAATATTTGTAGCTTTTTAAGGGTCTTGGTGATTGTCCAAGTTCTCCGTATTTACAACCGAAGACGTTGGAAGTATCAATCGATTTAAGTTTCCTATTCCATAATTTTCTGTTGGATTTTTCATTGCTGTATAATTGAAAAGCTTCTCTATCGATGTGTTTACCGCCCACAAAAATATGTTTTGTTTTGTAAAACAATTCCCATCAAGTACAGGATATTTTTCATCGTTTAAAAGGATGTTCAGATCTCTGGAATGATGTTTGAATGGACATAAAAACACCAGACAACACAAAGTCGTTGCCGTAGTTTCTGCTTGGATAATACTGTCATGGATGCTTTTTTATAGCAGTGAGATGATGTTGTAAAACTCGAAGCGGTTGTAATCAATAGCCATGATTTGTCTCACTATTTGCATCTTCCTTATTTGCGGTTTAAGTTCGTAGTTTAGCAAAAAAATCGTACAAAAGACGACGAATAGTTTGATAGATGGGCTAGAACACAGGGCCATTGCGGGCCAAATCTCTAAAATTAGTTCACTTTCTAAGTTTATACGTTATTCTTTCTGCCCTCTGTTAAGCACAGTAACTTGGACCACATAAATAAGCATATTTTGATTCGTTTGCCTCAAGGAACGTATCAATCTTGTGTTAAGCTGTGGAAAAAGATCCATTTCGATTGGTAGGGACAGTTACACGGGTTAGGTTATTTCACGCGTTGTTTCACTTTGAACAAAAACCCAACACTCCGTGTTCTTAGATCTTGCGATAGTGTTCCAGTTGTTTGTATGGGTGTATGTAAGCAAGGACACATACACGCGGGCCGTAACAAAGGAGAAAAACCTCAAACGGAAGTGATCAATTTCGTAGCACCCGGAGGCGATTCAGAAGCAGGACACATTTCCCTCACAAAACCTACCCACAGTTGCCCGACCGCAGTGTTACATCAGTGGCAACCGAGAGAAGGCCGGGTTGTATTTTCGAATTTGTTTACTACAGAGAGAGCGAGAGAGAGAGAGAGAGAGAGAGTTGTCAGTTTATTACCGGAATGAAATTATGCGTGTACAATACGCATACGGAGGCGGTTAGCTTTGATTCGGGCGGTTCCCCGATTTTCCCGTTCACCGCACGGTAGGAAAAACTTTGTACAGAAGGAAATGAAAATGGAAACAATAAATTTTCGATTAAGTGCAACCGGTTTCAAGTGGCACCAGCGCACAAAAGGGGCGTTCATCTTCTGGGGTTGCGGTTGAGTGAATGTGCGCCCTGGAAAAGATGAGGGTCCGGTTGTGATTTTGATGCGCCTGGCCAAACACGAACGAGGGAAAATAATGAATCGCCCTGATCTTGCCCTTAGTGCCCGTATTTGTGGCGGGTGCAAATTGGTTGAATAATAAACGTCGATGACAAGGGCGGAAAAGTAAAACTCGGACCGGGTACTCCCCATGCAACCGATTGCAAGAGACCAATGTCCAGTGGAGTGGATTCGGTCAGGATTCCAACGGGTCCTGCCATATTTGGATAGGATGACGGTAAAAAGGTGACGACAGGGATTGGTGTAAAAAGAAAAAAAAACGCACAACGACGGCTCTATTTGTACGGTAGCAGAACATAGTTCCTGTAGTTGTAAGGACTGATCCTTACATGGTTTAGAATTTGATCAGTTTAAAATTCTAGCTACGTGTCCGCTTTTGAAAGTATTTTGATCCTTGCTTTACTCATGTCCCAGAAATATCAACCATCATGAATACAAGGAAAAGCAGAAAGACAGACCGGTCATTCTGCAATGGCAATAGGATTACATCTCCGTGATAGTATCGTGCATCCACAATCCGATTTTAGGTGGACCTTTGCTTGCAGGTGGATTTTGCATTGATAGGAACAGAACAAACATTGAAACTCGCGCAAACACCGACTGTTTGTGCTTCGTTTTTGCGAAAAAAAACAAGATAAGAGGATTGTCGCTAAGATATTGTGCCGCTAGTAGTGCTGTTTCGTATCGAATCGCCGTTAGTTGTTTTCGATGGGTTGGGAATGTTATTTTGCACCCTTGGATGTTTTTTTTTTCAGCTAACGCACGTCCAACAGACTAGTGCACGGTCAAAGGATTTATGAAGAAAATTGGAAAATAATCGACTTTTGTCTGGAGCTTCGATTTGGTACTCTTTTTCTTCTAGTCTAGCCAGGAATTGGGAATGCAGTCGATTTATTGGATTCATAGATACTTCTGAGTTAAGAAATAAAGTTTAGGAATAATAATGCTGATGGTTTTTAACCAAAACATACAAGATATCAACTACAACGTATTTAATTGTGTGCTGTTTTTTCATATAATCGGAGAACTATTTATTTATTTACTGACTTATGAAGCAAATTCTAAGCTTCGTGTCTTTTATCTGCTGCAGAAGTCCACAATTTGAGCCTATGTCGCATCTTCTGTCCTTGGAGATGGCTTTAAAAAGACTTTACGAGCCGGTTCGATTGGTATCATTTTCAGGACAGGCTAGCAAACTCTGACTATATTATAGTATAAATTATTTCAATATACTAAATTACAACCAACTAAACTGATTCTAATGGATCACTTACACGAAAAGAGAAAAGCGGCTAAATCATCACAGAATTATACCGAACAAGAGGCAATGAAAGCATTATTCATCATCATCGCCACCAACACAAGTGAGGTAAGGCAGCCGAGCGAGAACGTTGTGATGAAATTGGAGAATTTTATTGCCTCCGTGGCAAAGTGTTGATGGTGTTGACACGGGATGCTGCTAGAAACCGAAAGCGAGAAGGTGAAAGCCCACTTGCCATTGGTTTTCGGATCGTATCCGATTACACGGCCGATCCTTTCTGCAGGTCGGGAAATTCACATTCTGGCCTTCCATTAGGAAGTCAAATTTTCAGCTAATTTCCTTAAGAAAAAGGTCTCCCGTGGTGTGAATGTGTGGCGGTGGTATTATGGTACATTCTTCTTCGTAACTTGAGCCGTAATCATGGTGAAGATTGAGAAGGGGTTTGTAGTTGGTGTGGACGTATCCTTTTGGGCCTTCAGGACATGTGTACGGGGAATCTAGCCACTGCTACTGGGCAAATATTTTGTGGAAAAGAAAGTGAATGCGTAGTGTGTTCACATTCGCATACGAATAGTTGAGGTTGCAGTGCTTTTCTTTGACTTCGAGCCCTTTCGCTTCCGGACGGGAATGCTACTGAAAACGATCTGGGCTTGTGAGTATGTTAAAGTGGTTCGGATTTTGGGTATCGAACGAAACAAGAGCACGTACGCACGGGAAGGAAAATGACTTTATGCAGTTGAGTTGAGGTTTTCCTACCGTGTATCCGTTGTTGAATAGTTTCGGGTCGGAAATTGGAGAATGTGTTAAGTGGGAGCCCTCTGGTTGGACACAGTGAACTTATTAGGAGCAATTCGATTGTGTCGTTGTGGCGTTTTGTGGCGGGTACTGGTACCGAACCTGAATGGGAATAAGTTTTGGACACGCGCTAAGTTTAATGATGCAGTAAATAAATATTGATCAAGCCATTCTCTTTGATTTCATTGGATTTGTTTCTGTACCATCGCATCACTTCGCAAAACCCATTCTTTTGATCGGAGAACATTCCTTACCGATGAGTTTGATCTGTGTGGCTTGGCTTACTGCATTCTGCTGAACGGAGCAACGTTTGCCGAGCACTTGAGCCATCATATTATTATGCAAATGGTCGGTGATGGAACGGTCGTAAATAGCTTTAGCTGTGTTATGCAATTCTGGCCACATTCCAATATCATTACCGATGCTGGAAAAGGAGGCTTTAATTTCTAACTCTTGTTCTGATTATTAAATTTTGATAATACATTCAATCATTCCATACAATTCTTCTTCAATATCTAAAACTCTGCCATTATCTGCTTACCATTTCAGTATCCCGATTGATGGGGGGTTCGGCCGGTGGAACGATGGGTCACGCCATGTCCAACATGGGCAGCCTAGCAGCGTGCAGCGTGTCCGACACCAAACCGATGCAGTTTCCGCTCGCACAACGACGAAAGCGACGCGTACTCTTCACGCAGGCTCAGGTGAGTTTTAAAGCTTGACGTCATTGGCACTCGCCAGTGTGCGACCTTGATCACGGATGATCTCGCGTAAGGAATGATGCCCATCCTACCCTGCTTCTTGCAGCACCGTCTCGCGGACACGCATTTGCATTACGTTAGTTAAAGAAGCAACAGAGACAACCGTTTGCTAATGATCGCAACAGAAAGCTTTTGCAAGCTGCGGCAGTAGTTGAGACGCTCGCTATTGACATCCGTGTCGCAACGTGATCGTGTGTGATTATGAAACGGAGTTGGCATGCTGTTTGATCGCCTTTCTCTATGATCGTTTTGTTGTGAGTGAATAATGATGATGTTCCCATCTCTAAGCGACTGAGCGACGCTTGCTTGGATGAAGTTGATTGCACATTTAACGCTCACGCACACACACGCGCGCTTAAAAGTATTGATTTTGACAACACAAACATGGACGAATTTAATCCTGAAAAAAAAACACACCGCGCCGTTTCCCGGTCAGTTGTATCCATGCCAGTCGGTTAGTATTTTGTGTGTCAAACACACTCGGCGGCGTTGACATTTCACCGAAACAGCTACCGTTTGACGGGCGTTTGCCAGAAACGCGCTGTCAATAAACCTGCGCACAGCCAACCAACACATACACACACACACACACTCAGCGGACGTGGTTCAGGCTTGCGGTAGTAGACACGCCAGCTAGTGTTGTAGTCGTCGTCTTTCGCCCTCCAGTTCTACACACCAAGCTACGTTGCTCGTCGCCTATTGTTGTCGTCGTCGTCGTCATTCATTCGGCTACCGGGATGCTGACAAACTGACTGCTATCCCCCCCCTGGCCGGCTTTCCAAACCCCACCGCCGTCTTCCTATATTAGTTTGCTGATGAAACTTGGCATTTCATTTCAAGTGCTTTGTAAATAGATATTCCCGTGCGGACGGTGTTTCCCCAATTGCTTGCCCGCCGCCCTGCACGCGTCCTGCCCTTATTCCTTTCCCGGTCTCGGGATCTAACATTGTGTTTATAGAAAACGTAACAGCAGCAGCGCATTCTTAACCCTGTGTGTCCTGTTGCTCCCGGGGAAAGTTCTGCGCGGTAAGTCATTCGAATGCTCGCCCGTCGGCCAGTTATTTCCAATCCCTCGGCTATGCATCCATGGCTATGCACCGTAGGATGGGTTTCCTTCGCTTCTTACACAAATATACGCCACTCGCACGGACATTCAAATATTTTACTTAGATTTTTGTTTAGAGTTTAAGAACGGCCGCCGGGAGCAGTTGAATAATAATGGGGCACAACTGACCGGCCACCATACGGGTGGCGTTGCTTTTGCAGGAAAAGTCAAAGTTTTGTGACGGAAGTTTCAGCTTGAGTGAGCTCTCGGGGAGCTTTCAGTTTTTCGCGCGCCCCCACTGAGCCTCAACGATTATTTTAATGAATTTTCTCTCATAATTGTTTCTATTCTCGGGTATCAAAAAAATATTAATTTGTTCATATCTCATTGGAAAGAGCGTTATTTGAATATCTTTTAAATTACTTTTCCACAAATAGAAGCTCTAGGCTCAAGCAGTGATATGAAACAATGTAGATCGTGCTTCAAAACGAAAAGAATAATTATTGTGGACCATTAACATCCAGACTGTGAGATACGATTCGAATATGAAAATTAAAACGAGGTCGCAATGGGAAACCGAAGCAAGCGTTCAAGGTCGAGAGGGGCCACGATCGCACGTTCCACTCAACCCAGTGACAGACGTGCCGTCGAACAAGCGCTTTCAACAACTGTCAACAACTGGCGAACGAAATCAAACAGAGACCCCGAAAGCCGAAAAGTTTACCAGCCGCCGCATCAGCCGCATTAGCCGCATTTTGCTACCGCACAGCCCGAAGCTGGTATAGGTAAAACAAAGATGTCAAAACACACGATCCGCAATGCGTCGGCTCGTGGATCAATATTTATCTCAGTTTTAATTTTAAGTGGATGTCACCGAAAAGTACGCCACTGCGTCAAAAAATCTACCCATCGCACCACTCTTTGCTCCAACTCCTGCGACGTTCCTGCCAAGTAGCCAAGTAATTGGGGAGGTAAAAAGTTAAATAATCATCAATTTTTAGACACTGGCACACAACACGACTCCGTCCGCTAGACTTACGCTGTGTGGGTCGTGATCGATTTGTCAATATTTTGCCACTTCACTCGGCTCCCTGGCTGGGGATGGAATAATAAAATGCATGAAAATGTTCTCAGTAGAGCTTAGTGGGAGGATTAGCCACAAAACACGTCTAGCTGGTGGGTAACATTTTGCTGACTGGTACAAGATAAATTAATCTTCGTAAACGACCCTCCCGTCCGGTCCAAAATTCTTGCCGCGTCTTCTTCGTTTAAATATTTGATTAACTTTCGCACCACACCAATCCTAGTTGGGCGTGCGGGTTTGTCGCTTTGGTGATGAAATCTCTCGGGTAATTCGTTGCTAGGTTTTACTTCGGCAGCATCTGAGTGAGTTCTTTCTATCCGGCCGAACAATCTTTTCGATTCATTTTCCATTGCGTAGCCAATAAGCTCGCACGCCTGGGTAACGTTTTGTTAGTCTCGACAAACGGTACGATTAACTCCAAAACAATCAACGATTAAAGGGCGGAGAGAGAGAGAGAGCGCGACCAGAATTCTAGATGGAAGGGGAGTTGGGTGGCATTGGTGAAAGGAAAAGGGATTATCATAACTTTGTCCTTTCGACACGAGGAGGCCACAAGAAGAATGGCACTAGCCGGTGTAACGGTGTACCGATTCGAGTCCCTTTTGCTCCCGAAGCATACGCAGCAGCAGCAGCAGCCGGAGCATGGCTGGTTGTTTGTCAATACTTTTATGCATGTTTCATGTTCGTTCCGACCGTTGCCATCCGAAAGGGCAAATATTTGTTCGTCCAAGATGAACATTGCTGTGCGAGGGATGAAACAGCAGCGTTTGGTTCTCGGAGTTCTCGGCACTTTACGGTAGCAAAGCGAGGACCAGCCCTTGGGTTGGTGGCCAGGGATTTTTGTACCATTAACGGGTGGCAAAGGTGGAAAAGGGGAGCAGAATGGAGGGAAATAATGCCCAGCAAAGGGCATTGTGCGTTTACGGGGGATCAGCCGTTTGCGTTGTTTGGTTTTTCGAATTGCAATTCACAAATGAATCCCGCACCGGTTCGAAATCGTTTGCTGAAGAAGGTCAAGTAGGTGAGGGCCGTGGTTGTTCTGCCGTACTCCGAAATAAAAATGCAATAATTGTAATTGAATACTATGGGACTATAGGGATGGTTGTGAATGAACAGTGTTATATGAAAATTCAGATTGAAATTAGATTTTAAAAAGTGAACGATTTGGAGACATTTGTTGACTCAGGCAAAACGATGGTAGGACAAGGATGGAATGAATATAAAGAATGATTTTTCAGGTTTTACCCAAAGCGCTACCTAATTACTCAAATGAATTTTCAACTGAATTTGTTCATAAGTTGTTTTCTCACTTGCCGTTTGTTGCTACTGACTTTCTTCATTTTCTTGGCACATCACAGTCTCCCGAAGTTTTGGAAGGCTTCTCAATTTTTGTTTACTCTTAGCTGGATAGTAACAGTCCAGTTTAAGTTTCGATGTGATAGGTTTCTTCCTCGAAACTACCAAGCCGTGACTGGGTCAACTATCAATAATTTTGAACTTCATGTGATGTGCCGCGAGTCTCATCCATTTGGCATCTGAAAAGAACACTTTAGATGATAATTTTGACCACTTTTTTCAAAGTGTACTCGAACTTATTGAGCACCGTGTAAGTTCAGGGAGGGAGTAAAAAGTCTT
The DNA here is from genome assembly GCA_002091835.1 of Anopheles maculatus. NCBI lineage: Eukaryota > Metazoa > Arthropoda > Insecta > Diptera > Culicidae > Anopheles > Anopheles maculatus. The sequence continues at coordinate 74,060 of KZ062611.1, forward strand.
AACCTACGATTTCTTGAAGTTGTAGAGCTAAATTAGATGAAGAAATGCTTCTTAAAAAGCATGTTTCAAGTGTTTTTTTTGTTGTTGTTGGGAAATCATTTTTAAACCGGAAATAACTCGGCTGGTTTACACTTAATTTCCACATTAGCTCATCTTACTTACATTACTGATCAAGTTCCGCAGTCTTGCCCTGTTGCAGATGTTCTCGATACCGCGTAAAGTCTGGTATCAATCGCCGGACGCATGAACGCTATCACTCCATCTCAGTTTGGGCCTTTCACGCTTTCTCTGTCTATGTCGAAGGCTAGAAAAACGTACAGTCTAGATCGTCTGGTGCCATTCTCATGACATTTACAGCACACCGGTGCCTGCCGAATCTAATTCGCTGCACGATCTGATTCGTATAGAGAGCTTGGCCACTAAGCTCATCATTGTAGTAGTCCCTACCACATACCCAGTCAAGAATACTATTTAGCGCTGGTGCCTTGCATATCACTGACCTCAGTAAAAAGCACAAAACGAACCTAACATTAATGTCCACCTTCTATCTCTCTCTGCATTCTCCCTCACAGGTGTACGAGCTGGAGCGAAGATTTAAGCAGCAAAAATACCTATCCGCCCCGGAACGCGAGCACCTAGCCAGCTTAATACATCTCACACCAACACAGGTAAGGCAAAGGACGACTGTATACTGTGCTACGAACCGTGATACGAATGATCCGTCCATTGGTCGTGCACATTAGAAAGCATCACTTGTGTTTGTGTATATTTGTTTTTCCTATTTTCACACTTATCACAATAAAAAAACCATTCTTCGAGCTTGGAAAAATAAATATTTCCATCACACAACCAACCGTTTGATTCGCTACGCGTGTCGTTGACAGTGTACGAAGCTTCTCGTTGCCCAGTGAGTGTCATTTATTTTCCCACCACACACAACCACATCCAGATTCGGATCTTTCTCTCTTGCCGAGTGTAAAACCGACCGTTTTGTGCTTGACAGTTATCCCCTCTGGCAGACACCACCACCGACACGCACGCACGTACGCACGCAATAATATTTCTTTTGGGTGCGTGCGTGAATACGTTCCGTGTGCGTGCAGTGTGTCCGTTCTCTTGGCCCGACTCTGCCCGTAAAGGGGAAAAAATCTTAATAGACCGTGCGATTATGACATCCACCCGAATTCCGTTCCGGATGCTTTATACGGCGAGGATGGTGCGCGGCCTGTCTTCCTGTCGGTGACAGTTTGTTTGGTCGACGGGTTAATCGATTCTAATCGCTTCCTGGCCTGCCGTTTGCATCTGTTTGCCCTTTCGCGCGCGCAACGCACACAGCCCAGTGCTTAAGGCAACATACAAATAACGCGGGACCGTTCACGTGCGAGCCGAAAGTAAAACACGGACCGCGGACATTTCAAGTGAGGCCGATTTTCCTTCCTTCCGGCCCCGGGGTGGGTGTGATGGTGTAAATGTGTGAAAAGTCGTTCTGAATCAGTGGTGTAGGAGTGGGTGCCGATAGTGTGCAGGAACTTGCCAGATGATGTTTGGCAAAGAATAATTCGCCGTACGGGAGGATGTTTGTTAGGGCTGTCAAATAAATGAATCCGTCGGTAATTAGTAATTGATATGTGAAGGGTGAAAATAGTTTGCGAAACACTATTGTAGCTAATATTTTTATTCGCAAAATGGGGAATTTTATCTTTTGAAAACTTATCGTTAAGAGACACCTTAACAATTACTCTTTTTATACCACTCCTGACGTCCGTCACGAAGATTTGTCGAAGATCATCTATTGCAACAATACTGATTGTGATAGGTGCGAAAATCCTTTCACAGCGACCACTATAACCTTAACCAGCGTAACATGGTAGACCAACAATAGAGTCCCCGGGTGAGATCACGGCAGGAGTCTTCCTAATGCGTGGTAGCGTGTTTTCGTTCTCCCTGCCGAGAAGATGCCCGTGCATTGGCTACATCATAACAACACATTAATCAGATTACCGTCGGTAACCGAATCGAAAGGTTGTCCCGTTGATTCGAAGGATGCTGGTCGAGAGTATCCTTGGAGGGAGCATGAAAAGTTGAGCCAAACCTTTTTTTTCTAGTTTAATGCTGTAACAAGTCCTTTCCAGTCTTCACCAAGGCTTGTAATGCTTTCGTTCTTACTGTTATTGTTGTTGCGAATCAAAAAAAACCCCCACGTATCCTTAACATCAGCACTAGATCCCGCTGAGTTGGTGTAGACGCAGAAAAAAATGGTTTTCGTTGTGCAATTTCCAAGAAATGAAGGGCGTTTCTATAAATGTACGCTTCAGTATTTATTCGTCAATAATTCGTTGTAAAAACATCACCTTGGAGTGATCACTTTTCCAAAAAAAAACAGAAATAAACCTCACAACAACAAAGTCCTGGCCTACTCCTGTGCGACGAGTTCGCTGAGCACGAGACCTCGCTGAGTACAGCAAAAATTGTTTCACAATCAGAAGCGGTGTCCCTTTTTTTACCAACGGTTGAAGGTTTCGAACAAAAGCCAGCACGAGTGGAAAGGATTATAGCACCTGATGATGGCCGATGATTTATATGAAGCATCAATTTAAAGCAGCTTTCGCACCATCGATCGCCATCGATGCAGCGCTACTGTTAAAGATACAGTTTTGGGGGAGAGAATTCTGGCTCAAATGCACGGATCATCGATGCCACTTACCCGGGTGCTTGCCAGCTTTGATCCTCATTCTAGGAGTGGAGTTTTCTGCGCATAACGAACACTCAAACGCATTTGAGTGATGGAAGAAAAAAAAAAAACAAACGTACATGGTACACAAATTTTCCGATGTAAAACAACAACTACGGAGTGCGTTTTGCATGCGATAAATGTCATCCAATGCAACGCCCACATTTCGATGAGGCTTAAGTTTTTGTAAGCTACCCCCGGCTGGCTGGCTGGCGTTTTGTTTCTATTACTCCAATTTACACACACACACACACACATATAGCACATTGCCTGTGTTGGCACATACACACACGCGGCCCGTTTCTATTGAATCGCCACTCTTCTCTTTTCTGACGATGTCACTTTTGATTAACGGTTCAAGTGACACTTCGTTTTAGAAATTCAATTTGACAAACGAGACTGTCAATTGAAATCGAAGCAACCGACGCTGCGGAAGCGTCACGTGGTGTGGGTGCAAGCGTCAAGAGTGTCATTGTAGATCGTTGCGTCTTTCCCCCACACTTGAAGTCTTCACAACATACCCCCAACATGCCTAGGGGGGGGATGCTGGAACGCTTCGCAAAAACCGTTGCCATTTCCGAAACTCGAGTTTTGGGGCTGCTGGAGCGACAGAGAGCGTGCGAGAGATGACATACGACACTGGCGGCCCTCGGAAACGAGAGAGAGAAAAAAGGAACTAACGAAGCGAACGTATTCTAGCTCACGCTCCACCCCGTAGGTATCGCTGTGGGTGTGCGTCTGCTTTGAAACCGGAACTGGACATTTGGGGATCTCGGATTCTGAGCGTTCGGGACCGTTTGAATTGTGTTTTTTTTTTATTGGACGCTTCAACACAACGAATGGTTCCCCCCCGAGTGGTTGGGATCGCACGAGCGATGGATTGATTGTTGGCCAAAAATAAAAATATAGGATCATCCGGCAGGTGGATGATTTTTGGGGGGGCTTATTTTTGTTTGTATTTGACAGCGTTTGTGTGCTAACAGGGTGGGTGTTTTTGCAAGAGATACGGCTAAAAACGTTGTTGATGAAATGTGCTCCACATTTTATTTGTAGGTTATGGAAAATCACAATACCGGCTATGTAAACTTTTTATTTGAATGAGCTTCTTTATGGTAACTTCTCCTTGTGTATTTAAAAGCTTTCTAATTAATTTTAAATAATTAGGTTTGCAAAAAAGAGATGATCTTTTTGACTTGATTTTGATAAAACCATGCATCACCAAAAGAATATTTTAAATCCAAAAGTGCAATGTAATCGATAAACAACCAATCAGAACCCGACAAATTTCATAACAATCTCCATCCATTGAACAGGCTATTAAATCAAAAGCATTCCCTTAAACGAAAACAACAAAAGCCTAATCCGTCAGCAAGGTTCCATCGTCGGTTAGGAAAACATAACCAAACATAAACAAACGAATCCTTAGAATTTGGAATTTCAGAATGGGATTTTCCTTGCCCAAAGCCTTACGCGCCTCAAGGCAAGTGTCAAAAGTCATTCTGCACTGTCGGAAGCTGTGTACGGAAATGCTCAATCCTCACGGTGTGCTCACCGTACACCAGCGTCTTGACATGCAAAAGAGGGCTTGGATTAGCGTACGTAAACATAAGCCAGCTTGAACCAAGGCAAACCAGCAGCAGAGCAGATTTGGTTGCTGTAACAATAAACAACACGCCGGAAACGATAATGGCAATCCTCGGCGGAGAAAACAAGCAAAAGAACCGTGGACAACGCCGGTATCTGCATGTTTCCTGAACGACCTGGAACTGGAGTTTTTCCCTGATTATTGTTTGATAGCCTAGAAAGGAATTGATCGGGCAAAACGGAGTGGTAAAAATCACATCATTACCGGCATCAATCGCTTATCACAAATCAAGAGTAACAATAATACTCTAATAATGGTATTAAAGATATAAATTTGTAAAAACACAAACAGCTACTTATCGTACGGGCTTCGCTTTACGTAGTATACCGCAACCACACAGTCACTACTTTTAATCGGAAAATATGTTGCAAAAATGAAAAACTGGGGAAGAATCACCATTTTGTTTCTCCCTGCCGATGTGTGCTGGTTCACTGGTGCGTGTACAGCATACGGCACAACCCGGTAGGAGACATAATATTTGCGTGCGGTTATCGATCGAGGGCAGATGTTGACGGTTGTGTGACGGCTCACCAGCAGCAGCAGCAGCAGCAGGATCAGCAGGACGAAAATCAGGACGAATCGAACGCTAAGCCAACGGTGGAGTGGTTTGAAAAGCAGTTCAAGTGGTTTCGCTTCTTATTTTCATGAGAATTGCGTTTTATTCTTTATTATACACACTTTTTTTTTTCGTACACGCCAGACTCACCGTTGTAGCCATACTAGTCCCGATTGTACGAATAAAACCATTCCCCGTTCCGGAGGTTTCGTAACACACACACACACACACACGGGCACGGGCATCCACACAAAAGTACGAATCCACAAACCTCTCGAGCCGTCAAGGTTCAGGCTCGGAGGTGCTTGACGCGTTCGGGACTTCAACTTAAACATCTGGTAATCATGACCCTACGGATTTAGGTTCAAGCTTTATTTTTTGTCGCTCTCTCTCTCTCTGTTTCTCTGTTGCTGCCGAGAGACATACTTATTTAACGTGTCGAATGTGCATTGCGCTATGGACAAGGTATACGCCGTCGTTTGGAAAGGTAACCTTAAATACAATACAATTGCCGGATGACGACGGTGCGTGTGTGCGAGTGTATGTGCAATGGTACAGATTGGGAGAAACCGAAGGCAAACACATTATCGGAACACGGGAAGCGGGATATGGGGGAAAGGCAAAAGGGAGCGGGCAATGCAAAAATAATAATGCAAAATGACGAATGTAAAAACATTCAAGCAAACACCGGCAGATTGGCTGACGGACATCGGAAGCCATCCCGACGGTAAAATGGTTCAGCATAGCTCAGCGAAATCATATCCAATTTATATAGTTCATCATATAAACTGTAATTTATAATATAAATTGAAGTGTTGAGCATTCGTTTTGGTACGAATTTTGATTCGATGATCCTAGTGTTTCAGCCGTGTAGAACGAGATTTTTCTTCTGTGGAAACATCTTACGAGAGACAGATTCCGGATATCTAAGTATCCTAAAATCTTCGAATCCAGGAACAACCGATGAGGATAACCAAGACTTTATCGTCTGGTAGATTTATTTCCGCAAGGATATCCCTACATGGTGCCGAATATCTTGGAAAAGTTTGAAAATAGTCCATGTTACAGAGAAAGCCGTGAATACAGGTTACATACTGTTTGTCCTCGAATGCTATTAGTGCCTTTAGTTCACTTCAAGGAAAAGCCATCAGTTAACCGCAAAATACCTTGCATGTGCTTATTTACCTACACCAAACCACAAAATAAATGTTTTTACAGCTACAGGGTAACGCTTTCCTGTGCTGTCGTAGCTTCATTGATAAAAGCTTCGCAGGCGCACTGAAAGGATAGTGGAAATTCCAGATTTCCTTTCCCGTTTTGCGCCCAGCTTATACGAACGCCACAAGTTTGGTTGGCTGTTGTTTTTAACTCTTTCCGTTCCTCGTCTTGGGAAAATCCCGTTTTGCCGATTCTTAATACCGAACGAGTTGCCACGGAACGGAACCGTTCTCGTTCCGAAATCCGGATGCGAATGATTAATGCGTGATGCCGTGTTATTGTTATTATCTTTCACTTTTTATGTTGTTCATAAATTTGCCTAATCCCTTGCGGATCGTGGGTGCGTTTTTTTTGTAAACAAGCAATATTTTCGCACCCATGGCAACACAGTTAAAATATCCGTTCGCCTCACGTGGTAAGAAATGGGGAATGAATCGCCAACCCAAAAAAAAAACTACTTCCCTTCTCCTTAAGATTGATGTTCCGCAAACATTGCTACCTTTTTAATCCCTAGCTCGAAACCGGGAAAAACCAAACCGGCCGTTCAAGGATAGCGTGCCACGGAACTGCGATGATGGTTCGATGCTGGTTTGTGTGGGCCGTGTTGAATCTAAAATAAACAGACCGTGCCGTGCCTCGATTCCTGCCAGGTACCCGTTTTCCACGAAGGCAACTACAGTCAAACTACGGACTGCACTGGCCACCCGTAGCTGAAATATGGTGCGCAAGGCAAGGACCAACATGGTCGGATCCTTCCCTCTACACTTCCGGCCCGCGTACAGCTTCCCAATTAAGCCTGGCTGACTTTGCTGAGCGTTTGAGGTTAGAATGTGTGACGCATCGCTTCCCACGCGGCTTACCCTACCCAATTAACAAGTGCTTTACAATGGATTATGATCATCATCAACGGCATCGTTATTAGCGATGAACCGGTCTCCAAGTATTCTTCGGTTGCAAGCACGGTTGAGTACGCACAATGGGACGGAGTTTCAAACGTATCAGAGTTTAAAAAAAAAATGGTTCAGGATCGGGATCATTATGAACTGATAAGTATCATAAGCGTTAATGCAGGTGTAAAGCAACCCTAGGGCACAGAGATACTGAGACTGGAAAATAATATCAACATTTTACAGTAAACAAAAGAACGCCATTATACACAAATTACTAATAACACAATTATTTAAATCTGAAATGCACTTAATTAAAATCACACACACACACACACAACGAACCGTGTAAATTGATGCCTTTATCCATCCGGGAAGGTTTTTATTTTTCCTCGGATTGCAACTAAATAGCGTCTGTATTCTTCATTCGCATGCACCGTTTACATGCAGCAAAAATTCGCTTCATTCGGTATAGTTTATTGTGCTGTTGCCGAAGACACTTAATTACGAAAGCCTTACAAGAAGACACAAATTAAATTACATCCTTTTCAGTTTTGTACACTGCAACACTGGTACCCACATTTAGTGGCCTGGTAATGAGGATGCCGTTACAGAATTGAGCGATTGTCCCGTGGCTGGCTTGATTATGGGCGGAATAGTAATTAAAATTAATCCACAAATGAATACGTTTCCTCAAACAAATGCAGCAGAATCGGAATTGAAAGCTTCCGAGCAGTGCCGCATATTCCTTTTACTGTCCCACAATATCGCGTCTTCGCATACAATACAGATAGAATATGTATCTGCAACGTGTCACGCTACGCTTTCTTCGCTACGGAGCAAGATCGCCCATTACGAAGCCGTATCAGACGATCCTGCCGTGCTCCGATAAATGCATACGCGCTACCCATCTTGAATGGGAGATAACGAAAAAAAAAAAACAAATAAAAAATGTTGCCTCAACACTACCGTCACCGGGCAATGGCAATGGGCTCGTGTGTGTGTGTCGGCGTTATGTGTAGTGTTTGCTTCATTCGAGTGTCCTTTTCGAGTCGGCTTTCCTTGCACGGTCCCAAGCAGGGTCGGTTCGGTGCTGCTTGATTACGCTACTAATTGCACCACGAGAAAGCTGCTGATGAGATAATATTACACTCATCCATCGCTGAAAGCTTTACTTCCTGCGCTTCGGGAGTCGTTCGCCGTATGCACACTTCCACTTCGAGATGGGATTGAATTGAAGAAGTTGTTTGCATACAGCACCGTCAGCACACGGTTGTTATTCTCACCCTCACTGCTTACCACACTCACATCCACGTCGATCCACATGTCTAAGAATATCAAGAGGCTATGGGCATAAAAATAGATAGCATCCTTTCCTGCTAGACCTCCTTTCTATGGGTCCTTCCCTCCTAAACGGACAAAGCACGTACCCATGTCCACAGCGCGCGCGCCACCACACACACACACACACACACGATTTTCCGCCTGAACGCTGAATTGGTTGAATGTAGTGTGGTTGATTTTGCTCGTAATTAAAAAGCAGGAAAGTGGCTGCCGCTAGTGTTAAATGCAACTCGCAGGTTCCATGCATTTTGCGCTATTGAGAGCGAACGCTGGCTGCATTCATGCAGTGCTGGTCCAAGGAAAAGACTCGCCACTTGAGGCAGAAGGTTGCATAATAGCCACCTCGCGCACACCGGCCAGCTAGCGGTGGTTACATTGACTACAAAATAGGTGCCTCCAGCTCGTACTACAACGACCCAGTTAGCGCGGACACGGCGTTGCAAAAAATCGCCCAAACCGAGAAACCCTAACCTCAATGGGACGCAGGCTTTTTTCGCTTTTCTTTGTGCTTACTCCTAACACATACACTGGCTATATAACTCATTTTCCAATTTTCCTTCACTGGATCGTGTCCGTTCCTGGTATCGCGTCATACACGCGGTTGGATAATGTTCAATTTAGTAAAGAAAAGAATTGGTAACCATGGTTGAGGTCCGATGCAACCGAATGCACCAAACCCACATTAAGTTCTGTTTGGGTTCGGAGGTCCCTACCATTCCTTTCGCCCGTGCGAGGATGTGAGCTTTTGTTGCTTTATGTACTCAAAGAGAATACTAAACGAATGTTTACACTTTGAAGAGTATGTGTAGCAAAAAGAAAAAAACACACACACACATTCAACGCTTCGTTTTAGTTTCTCCTAACCGGCGGCAGTACTTGTAGCACTTGCAACGTAACAAAAAGCCTCTCCAAATGTCTCGGCCAGCTAAGCAGCAAGGCCTTTATGGTGTGTGTGTGTGTGTATGAGTGCGCCACCGGGTCAGTAGGTGCACAGGATATGTCTATGTTTTCTATGCTTGTTTTGTTATTTAATGCCTCCCGTCGCGCCTCCAGACGCTTGTCCGGCATACGATTACGAAGTATGGAGCGGGTTTTGTTTACGGAAAATGCAATTCGCTTCGCTAACTCAATATGCACTTCATTAGTAGTAAAAATGTTACAATAAGCAAGGATATTGAGTGTGGAAAAAGAATCGTATTCAATGATTAATGCATTTATGAAATTAGCGCCTTATACTATTGCTAAAATGTAAACAATAAAGGTCGTCAGTTGCTGTTTTTTTATCTGAAATAAATGATATTCAAATATAACCAATTGGGCTACGAATTTCGAACCTTGATGATGTCGCCATCAGAAAACATCAACGCCGGCGCAACAATTAAAAATTAAATTTCATCTCTCGTAGTTAGCAGTTGGCACGAATCTGACTGAAGTCTGCCCGAATACAAAACAGTCTGATCAAACACACACACACACACATACGCATGCCACCAAAAGGAAAGGCTCTCAAATCGAGACTAATTTGTCGAGCCGAAACCGGGTTCCCTTAGTGTGCAGTGGCAGTGTAAAACTGCATCACTTATTTCGGGATCTTTAGCACAAGGGTCCTCAGTGGAAAAGCATAGTACACACTTATGTGTAATTTTACTCAACATACTTACAAACACACACACACACACCTACATACGCTGGAAGGCCTCTATACGCCGTCATTCTACGGCAAGGTCTATGGGCGCACCACATAGGCCAACTCAACTATCATCAAAGAACCAACGACCCACAATGCAAAAAAAAAAATGGTTTAAAAAGACGAGCAAAAAATACCACACACACGCGCAATAAAACTCGCCTGGAAAAGGCTTCCGTGGGCGAACTGGTTTATGGTAGTTTGCTTGACAGAATGGGATGCGTGAGGTGAGGAGTTAGTTTGGGTCGGTAATGTCCACGACAAAAAAAGGGGAGATGCTCACGCTCTTTGAAGAACGTGGTACGTGTGGTGCGCGAGATCACTGACGTCGCAGGAAGACATGTTTCGCGAACGTACTTCCTGCATCCGCATTTTCTACTTCCTGTGCCAGCGACGCGACGACACAGGCGATCGAGGCAAGGGGGCAAATTGCTGTCACTGTATATTAAATCATATTACCTAAGCCAACGACACTTCTAACGGTTTATGGTTTAGCTTGCCGTGACGGGGAAAACATCCATTTCCTTCCTCGGGGTTGATTCTGTCCACGGT
>KZ062611.1:84800-104317 GCA_002091835.1 Anopheles maculatus
AGACGCGCGCCTGGTAATATTAGTGGAACCGGTTCCGTTCCGTGCCGTCGGTGGTATGATCTGTTTTCGGTAGATTTTCGCTGAGTTTAGTTTTGGCAGCAAGGACTGTTTAAGCAATTGCGTAGAAGACTCACCTAATTTAATGTCAACGAGCCAGTGCAAAATGGTTCTTTTCTTCAACAATCCTTCGAACGACTCGCTCACGACACACTTAAATGTGCTGTTCGCAAACGCCGCGAAGCTGTTAGTATCGGGAGAATTTTGTAGTGCTCGAAAATCGTCTCACACTTACTTGTACATAACCGCAGCGTGTACCGGAGCAGTACAATCAGTTGTGTTTTGTCTTGCCGAGTTGTAGTTCATACTTGAAAAGCAGGTTTTGTCTTTTTTGCCTTTTACTGTAGCATTTTGTGTAGCAGCTCGGTTGTAACTCGTTTTCTTCGTAGTTTTCACATACACACACAAACACACAAATCAAAACAAACGGAACTGGATTTGAGGCACGTGTCGGGTACGCGCATTATGTCACTAGGCGCACATTAGTAGGGCACACTAGTAGGTAACCAACATCTCACTGTAAGGAATTATGGCACCGCAACGACGCTGCTGCTGCTGCCCATTTTTGTGTATGATAAGTAAATATATTTTTTCAAACAAGCAGACTAAAGTTAAACCGCCGCTACAGGTCCTGACGGCTTGACCGGAGGCGCAGCAGAAGTAAGCTAACGTCAGTGAAGGGAATACAAACGCAAACTAATCAAATTTGGCTTAAGATTGTTCGGGGTAAGAACATGCTCTCCAAAGGTTATTTTGTGACGTTTTATGTTTTGCTTTGTACATCGAAAATCGAGAAGGGATGAGATGTAGAAAATGTATGTTTTTTTTTTTTTAAATATCCAATCTCTGCACGATGCTGCCGAGCTTTGTTCGACGATTCACATGATCTAGAGTGTGCATGGTTTAGAGAAGCGTAACGTTTAGCTTATTGTAAGACAAAACAAAGGTAAGGCAGCGAAGAAGGATCATGTTCCAAGTGTATCTACTTCCAGAATTTAAAAATTAAACCACACACACACACACACACGTTTGTAAATAATTGTATTAACGAGCATCGAGAGGTATAAGCACGCTAGTTTTGAGTAATGAAGCAAGCAAGCCGTGAGTGAGTGAATGTCAGCCAAAAGGAATTAACAGAAGGCACCACACAGTAGCGGAAGAAATTATGCAAAAGAAAGGGCATGAGATTAATAAGCAAAAGTTGCTTTTGCTGACGCTGCAAAAACTCGAAAGGAGTCAGGAAAGGATGCGCGTGTGTGTGTGCGTGTGGATGGTTCCAAGTTCAACTACTTTATAATGACAGCAAAGAGATAGGACGGTTCGCTGCTGTTTGAATATCACCCGGAAGCTATAATAGTAATATTTAAAACGGCAGTACATAAAATAATTAACTACAAATAGTACACAGCGTAAGCGAGCGTAAACCGCATTCGGGCAACGATTGAAGAAGGTACTTTTGTTAACTTTCATTAGGATTGCATGGACGGGTTCCATACGTGTTCCATCGGAAATTAAAAGTTCATTTCGCATAATAACACCCTTGGGTTTTTTTTTCATTTACAACTTTTCCTATTTGGAATCCGAAATTCAAAGAGCGTGCTTTTCCAATCGCAATCCAATGAGAAAGTATGAACAATTTTACTTCAATCTTACGCTAAACAAACGTGGTTTTTACTTGTCGAAAGGTTTAGTCAATGCGGCGATGACACAGCGAAGCGAAACAAACGAGGAGAGTGTAAAACAAACAGTAAGAAAATTGTGCAAATTAAATACAAACTGAATACGGATACGATTAGAAAAAGGGTTTAGCGGATGCACAGCTGGGCAACAGCATTACGGTGAACAAAGAAAGTGTGGAGAAGCATTGGCAGAAAACATTGTATGAAGTTGGAATAAAATGTTCCACCCGGTTGGATGGAAATTGGGAAAAGAAAAGCAAACGTAAGAATATAAGAGAAAATATAAATCAAGCGAAAATAAATAAACGGATGCAAAATGTAGTGCTGGTGTTTTGCTTTCATTTATCTGATTATTAAATTTCGGTGTTTTATGTTCTATGTTTAGCTATATAAAACTATTATTAAAGAAATAAGAACAGATGCAACATAAAATCTCCAATTCTGTAAGCAATTTAAAATGCATTTTCTTATGCAACGCTTTTAAAAACTTTCTAAGAATGTTATAACTATGTTTACATCATGTTTAAAAAATCGCTTAAACTAAACGAAAACCATTAACACCCCAAACTAAGAAGTGCAAGAATATCCTTCTTATTTTAAAGAACCTCTAAAATCCGATGGCCTCATTTGAAACACTGATGACAGGCACTAGCATCGCGATTTAATCTTGATTTTGAGTTTTTGCTATTAAAACGGAAAGGACTTTACCATCGTACCTAAGCAAACACACCGAACCAGAAGCGCGCGAAAGAAATGTTAAAGAAAAGCGTGGTTTACCGGTCCCAATCTTAGCATCGTTAAAGAAACCAAGTTCTATGCTATCGCCGAAATGTATGGGCCAGCAGCAAAATTAGTATTCATACTGCTGATGCAGACGTCTACACTGGATTTCTTTTTTTTTCATTTCAAGGAAAGCAAGAACAAGACGTTTAAAACCGCATCTGACGAAAGGTCTTAGAAAAAAGGGGTTCTCGGCCATTTTTCATTTCCTTCCTTTGCTGCTCACGAAGCTTCATACCTTCGCCAGAACAAGAAGCAAGATGGAAAAGGCAAAACCCACTCACACACACGCACACACCCTCTCAATTCTGCCGTTGTTGCTAGCAGCACAAAGTTGTTCTCCATTTCGTTGGAAATGGTGATGAATTTTGAATAAAACAGCTCCCGACGTTGTTGGCGGCGGCCCTTACGTCAAAGATATCTTTCGCCCAATCGCGGGGGACTTCTTTTCCGTAGTTTTGAATACCCCAAAAAGAAGTCCACCATCCTACCACTCACAAGCTGAGGTGCTGAGCGAGAAGAGTTGGCAAGAATATAGGGCCAGAAATCTTCTACTGATCGTTATCGGATTGTTTTGGTCGGCAACAGGAAAAAGCAGTATGGCGGACGTTTTTGCCTAAGTTTCGGTTCGTAAGATTTTGCGTGCTGTGGAACGGTTTTCAGCTGAGAATATGATTTATGGTCTTGCAAGACAGCGCCAGAGGCGCCGATCAAGCGGTTGGTTATGAATATTTTAATCTAAAAACAACACCTTTACCCAACAGCGTAGCTGTTGTTATGTTGCGACGATAGTACGTAGGATGTGATTGATGTCATCAAGAGCGAAAAGTCAAATGAAGGGGTTTGACATTTCGAGTGCAGTAAACAGCATGTAAATGAGTTCCTATCATTTATCATTGTAGTGTAGTGAATTTCTGTCTCAAAAACATAAAGCAGTGTCACATTTACAGCTTGTTGTGGATATTCATATTTGATTTCCGATTTTATCCCAGATAGATGTTTAGTATTGATGTAGTAAGGATGTGATTATTTAACGAGATTTATTGTAAGATTTAAAGAGAAGATTCTAACTAGTTCTAAAACATCCAGAACGAAACAGTTTTTGCAAGTCTAACACGATTCGCAAGTACATAACAATATAAGATTTATTACAAAAACATTGTGTTTTAATCATGTGGCTAGTGGTAAATATAATGGCGTGATGTTTATGTAACTCGTACACTGTTTTGTATATCGTATCCTGCAATATTTTAGACATTTTTGTATAAAACATAGTAGACATTGTAAGTAAATAATGCTATATAATGCACCACAAAAATTAATCCAATCAATTATAAACATTCGTTCCAATAACACTACACAATTGTTAGTACGAGTACCTCAATCATATGATTTAATGATGAGGAAGAAAATCTAAATCTACCATAACAATAAGTCCGCATTTTTGACGTTCAATTTGGGGAATGTCGGTGTATCCTTCTAGCCGACCAACCACTTCCCAACAGTGTAGGTGTGGGACCTTAACGAACTTGGTCCCTTCTGCCATGGGTAGACATTTGTGATATTTCAACACGACAGCGACAATGGCAACGTCAGCAGCAGCAGCAGCAGCAATAACAGTGCCAGCATCACAACGCAACATTAACATCCTGAACATGGCAAATGTGAGTGTGAATGTTTGTACGAGCGAGAGTTTGAAAGAAACAACCGGAAAGGCACGTTCCTGTTCCTGCTGTGTTCATGGCGCACAGACGACTCGAGGAAGTATCCAGGTGATGAACCAAAGAGATAGACCGCAACCTCCGCCAATGCAGTGGGGCGTGCATGTGGGGACGGCGACAGTCGTGTGAAGCGCACAATCTTGATGTTTCCGCACAATCGTGACATTGTCTTACACAGAGGCTAGACCCGCAGCTATTACTGCTTCCGTGTTGATCCTATTGTTCTGCACCGGATCTTTGACAGGGAAAAACATCCCGGGGACAGGGAGGTTCGCGGGATGGTGCGCGACAGTGAAGCGATGAAAGGAAAACTCCGGTACGTGACTGAGACAATTGAACCCGGCAGTCGTCGACGGCAGCCGTAAGGATGGCGAAGGACATTGCGGATAGAGAGTGAGAGATGAACCGGGAAGGAGATTGTTGGTATCCTTCAGCCATTATAGACCGTAGAAGTTGGTGTTCTAATAAAATCATATTTTAAATCTTACATCATGACAGGATTTTGTTCATTATTTCGAGTTTATTAGTTTAACATATAATAATATCTTCAAAATCTTAATATCTTGGGATCAAAATATTCATTCGCAGAAAACAAATAAACATATATCTAGATTTCCAATTTTCCCTTAAAGCTGCCACAATGTTGATAATCTGCACACGCAAAAACACATCCGCTGCAGAACGCAGATGTGCCAGTTTAGCTGACGTGACGATAATTGAACGAACAATATTTTACACCTTTCCACTGATCCCCAACCAACAAACCAGATTTTTGTATGTCTGCCTTAGTCATCACTTAAGGAACCTATTCAATCGAGTACCTGTTCCGGTAATAAAACAAATTGGACTTCTTCAACGTGGCACGTTCCGACCGTACAGCCACAAAATAGTGTTCAAAAATCAACCCAACCTTCAATTCGCGCTTCAAACAAGCGATGACGCCAAAAAATTGTACCCTTTTGTGCTCGGACGATCACCGCCAACTCCGGATCTGGCGTACCGTGCGTTACTGCTGTCGATGGTGCTGCCCCATGCAGTCAACCAGCACACCAGTTTCCTGGCACTCGTGATGACGGATCACATCATCAACACGCCAGACAACGAAACGGATCGCTGTCAGGTGATTAGCGTCGGCAATCGTGACATGGTTCGTGTGTTGCCTCGATTAATCGCTCATGTAACTAAACTTGCAGGTACGAGCCCAAACGCATAAGGTTTGAAAAACACACACATAGCATAATTTGTCCCGTTTGGAAGAGAAAGGGAAAATAGCTAGCCAGCGTTTGGATGCCGAGGATGGCGCGGGACGGGATGGACAGATAATAACGAGGCGCTGCTATTGTAAGGGATTGCGCCAGCAATTATCTAGAATCGATTATGGTTGCTTGACAGCACAGCCGCGGTATTCGCGTTTGACAGGCGAGCTGTTTTCGTGTTTTCTTTCTCGCTTTTCTCTCTTATGCTAATGCAAAGGAGGTCGGAAAACTTTTCAATCCGAAAGTTTATTCGTAGAAACAGACCAAGATAAAGAGTGAAAATGAGGTGATGAATAATTTGTTCCATACCTACTCGCCCTCGTCCAATAACTCTTGCCCAATCCCTCCAACAAACCGTCGTCGATAATTCTAATAAAGCATCCAAGCCAGCAGGAAAGGCCCTATTTTTATTGCACGATAAACGGCCGACGGCAGGCAACAGAGACCACCACCGTCTCACGAGCAATGGCGCAAGGCACGAGCCGTTCTGGGATCGAATGGAGTGAAGCAAAACATTCTATAATTATTTAATTATCGCACTACGCAACACTACAGCCTATGGACGAACGGTGCCGACACAGGCAAGGGCTGGAAACTGTAACCATGACAGTAGTTGTCAGGTTTGGTCCCGCGTTCTATTACGTCGGCGTACACTTCACGCGCGCCCCTTTGCGGACGCTGGCTGGCCGGGCTCTACCAGGGAGGTCATAAGTTGTCGTTCAAGCTTTTCTGCGAAAACGAAAACCCGACCGATTCCGAAGAAATGCGCACCGGGCGACACAAACCTTCGGTCGAGCAGGTTAGGCAGAGAGGCTGGGACTGAGTGGGTAGTGATGTGTGATTAGGGCCCCATTTTTGCTGACTAATCGTCGTCAACGTTTCATTGGATTTCTGGCATTCTCATCGCCAACGCTCCACTGAGCACGCTTACGACGGGTTACGAGGCCACCCAGGACTTATGGTGCGACGGTGCGCATCTTGACAGATTCCGTTGTGCAGTGCTTCGGTCCATCCCGGTACCGAGGATCGCTGTGTTTGCGCTGTTGTACCGTGCCTTGCGTTATTATTTCTCCGAGCTATCCTTTCAACGCTTTCATTCTTCCTAGAATTTGAGACCGGACAAAAGGGCTGTATTTTGTTGTTGTTGTGGAGAATTCCATTGCGATACCTTTCGATACGTCAATCGTTTCACTCGCACAGAACGTGTCCAACTATTGTGGTGTGGAGTTAAATGGCGTTTGCGTGCGGTCGTATGCAGATATCGGTTTCGTTAGTTGTAAAGCGAGTCGACACCAGACTTGATGATGACCCATGTTTTTTTGTCTTTTTCTCCAAATACCTGTACAGCCGATGAAGCACTAAATCCTATCATCTTTTTCCACTTTCTTTCTTTGCCAAGTTTATCAATTTAGCGTTTAAACCCTTGGCAATTTAGCTTCACTAAAATGTGAATCAACATCAACAACTCTGGTGGCAGATTAATCCTTCGATTCTCGTTCTTCTGGTGCAATCGAACAAACCGAGTGACTGGAAAAGGGGTTCCCAAAGCAACAAGCATTTGCTTAGGGATTAGCCGATTTTAATGTGCTGTTTGTTTCTGCACCACAGTGGGCCGTACTGTCTGCCGGCGGGCATTGATTTTCCCCTCGCTTTTCCATTTGGGATGTGTGCGGCATTGCTCGTGACCCTTCGGGAAGGTTCTCCTATCACCTTCCAGCGTACAGTCTCACGCTAACGACTTGGTACGATACGGGTCTTTGGTATTATTTCGCTTAATTGTACCTTGTTGTGCTGGAAGGAATTTGGAATGTTTAATTGATCGTGTTAATTGTAGTATTAAGATTTGTAATTGAAAATACTTTTTATAAATGTATCGTCTGGAATAGAATGTATCGTCAGGAATAGAATGTATCGTCAGGAATAGAATGTCATTACTTAAAATCTGTGAGTCTTCTTTATCGTATCGAATCATAAGTCTTTTGGACATCCTTTCCTCAGGTAGATCGTACTTTACCACCTCTACCGATAAGATAATTGACAGTTATAATAATTACAGCGGAAACATGCCCATCACTTCACCATCCACTGACGCGTTTCTTGCCAGAAAGGCAAGTGGCCAACGCAAAGGGTCAAACCAACTCGATTTACTACACCCTATCCAGCTGCATCAAACCAGGGAGATTACAATCCTAGGCGTACTAGGGTCAGACGCGTGCATAACATCATCCCTCCAACCAAAGTGCTCACTAAATCCGAACATATGAAACAAATTATCAACAATAAACGAAGCGCAACTCCCGCATCGAAAAGACCTGAGCAATTGGTTCGTCCTCGTTCTAGCGCACCCCACCGATTGCTGGTAGATAGGACACAGGCATGCGTATTGCTAAGGACGTTATTTAGGGACGCACTAGTCACGACTTGCGAGGGAACGAGAGACTCCCTAAATTTTCACCAATCGCTTCTTGATGCGCTGACGTGGAACGAAGATGAACTTGAAGCAATTCCTTTCTCACATTCTCTAGCTCACTTCATCTGGCTTTCACTATAAAGCACTCACTACGGCGTTACGGTTGCTCTACTCTACTCTACTAAAATGGGAAAAATAAACCTCAATAAGTTAGCGAAAAGAAACGGTAATTTAATAAAACGAATTTCGTTGACAAACCGTCCTAAGTTGCGTATGCTTTTAAGCAACACTAATCGCAATTGTGACCACCTTTACCGTCTATTACGCAGATTCTTGCAATTCGGCTATCCGCTTACGTTTACACACGCGGATCAAATTTTTCAATAACAAGCGATTAAACCCGACCTACACCGAGGCATGAAATTCCCATTTTGCTTCGGTGTTGTTATTTTATTTGAATCTTCTTTTGATTTTAAATGGACGCGTCTTTCTTGTTACACGTGTTGTTTTTGCTGTAACGATAGCAACATTACCTGACAATAAATAAAGTAAATAAAATTGCTTGTTCTTCCTGCGAGGAACCGTAAGCAGTACGGATTGATCAAAAGAGGATTATAAAATCGTACCGTTTTTGCTGATGGTGTATAACAATTTTGACACTTTTTCTCACATTTTCTGTCACCGGACCGGAATCCTCCGTTCGGAGACAGCAGGCCTTCTATGGAGATTATCCTGACTTTTCAAATAGCGGGCACGTGTCGCATCAAAAGTGTGCCCAGACATTTCCCGAGGCTTCCCAAACAAGCGGGAGGATTTTTGCGGATGTCATCGCGCGCGGCTGGCACGTGCCAGTAAAACGTCACTGGTCGACCTCCAATCTCGGAGGCAAATGTCATATTTTTGGGAAAACAAATTATGATTTCCTAATTGTTTTCCGATGAGCGCGTTCAAGGAGTCTCTGTATGTTTCCTGCCTGTGTTTTCCTACGCGGTTGTGTTTTTTTTTTCCTTTTGCTGCTTTTTTTTATTCATTTCACGCCCCCTCAACACAACACAAGCAAACCGATCCGGACATCCGGGGCAAGTGGTTGCAATGGTTGATTATTAAAAAATAATTGCTTCCCTACAGCGTCGGCATACACCCTCCAGTGCGGCAGCAAGTACGTGCCAGGGAGCATAGGGTAATGCGCGAAAGGACCGGTGGCCACACCGGTATTAATTGACACGCTGCCTGCCGTCAACCGTGTCGGGGTCGGAGTGTAGGACGCGTCCGGAACAACACCAGCGGAAACAGCAATCCTTGCGCCTTTGGCAGAAAACGTGAGATTTCCGTAGGAGGAAATTTGGATGAAAGATGTTTTCATATGGCTTTTCTCGCATAATGGGCATGATACAAAAAACAATGCAAGCAAACAATCTATAGGTATACGTGATATGCGGGAAGGTGTTGCACCGCGATGAAGCTTGTTTTCATTCTAGTCGGGGCTATTATTTTATAATGAGCATGTCAATAGAAACAAACGTGGCATGGGAAAGTTATGCGCTCGTGAGAACGTGTTGACACACATCTCCGTGACATGGTACATCCTATTGAGAAGATAGCCTAAACATGAGTGGCATCTTCCCCAAGGAAACGAAAGAAGGAAATTAACTAGTCAATCTAGAGTACAACGAGAAATCAATCGACATTGTCAAAACGTCCATTGTTTTAATACCCGTATACGTCTCTATAGTTCCTATTTAACGCGAGCTACATTCAGAACTTCAAAAGGATTCAGTATTTCAAAATTCAACTCGTAATATTATGGAGGAATTGACAAATCAGAAAAATTATACCAAACAACCAATCTGTGGTCCTAATGGTCAAAAAGGCGTAGTAGGTGTCATCAAATAATGGATGCTCCGGTGATATAAACGGTGCCAGTCTTCACACGGCAGGAACGTGGATCGAATCCAATCTGAACTGTTCCCCTTTAGTGAGGACTGACTAAGCAACTACATGGTATCGATAAGTCTAACAAGAAGAATCATAACAAGAAGACTACAGCCTCGAGAGGTCTTCGTTGGATACTTCTGGCTTCCTTGACTTGGCGGGTCTATATTATTTAAACCTGTACCTTAATAGTCAGTCTTGGGTGTCAGATGACGGCCCCGACATATTCGGCCCTGTTGAGTGAAACATCGACGATCCTTAAGTCTCGGCTTTAGGACCGCCTCAATATAATGGCCTACTAAGCCTGTGTGCAACACACATATTATCAACTTCGGTGTATAAGCTCGATCCTAGCCAATGAAGTTGACTGGGACATGGGATTGCTGAATGGGATAAAAAGAACAAACAGTAAGTTTCATAGAAGAAACAAATGTTCAAAATTAGATTAGTCGTTGCATATTTCGAACTAAGAAATAGTTAGAACATTTCTTAGTTATATGGAAACCAAATATGGAACATGTCGTAAGTTTGATGGCTAAGTTTGGTACCATGCATGAATATTCCTATTTGGTTTGGAAGGTTTTCAAATTAAATTATAAGCAAAACACATTGCAATATGATATTCTATGGGACTTTGGGAACTTTTCCTACTGATCTTTTTTAACCCACTTGCGTATGCGAACATGTACAATAAAAAAAGTAGTAAAGACAACCTCCTAAAAAACTCATAAAACAACAGACTATACGCGGTTGCGTAAAAAATATTTTAAAGCATTATAAAAAAAAAGTATAAAACATCTAACATCCAAAGATATTTACGCATATCTACTTTACCCAGCGATTACGTAGAATACTTCATAATTTGTTTGCCCACTGTGCTTAGAGCACCATAGTGGAGCTCCCTTGGGTACAGAATGTATTTTTAATAAATTTTCATTTTTTTTTCTATCTGTACCTTCTCTCGCTCTACAGCCGGTGATACGAGCGCCGAGCAAATATTTGCCCACACAGCTCACAAGAAGCAAACGAGTTGTACCAAAACGGACCATTCGCCGTTCTGTGGCATCCAGCGTGACCAACACCACTACCCCTCTTTCCTTCCCCGTCTCCCCCCCTCCCCCACCGAACGAAACTTCCCCCAAAAGAAGACGACGCCAGCTCGGTGCAGTGCAGCAAAGCTAGGGGCCCCAAGTGGATTCTACTTAGAAAACCATCGAAATTAATTTACACACAAATTCATCAATCCATCACCATTCATTTCGTCGGCTGCTGTACCTGGACCGCGATCGTGTGCACAGGTTCCGATGCGTACCTTGCCGGATGGTGGCTATATATCACGGAGGTTGCCTGTCGAAAGGGGTGGTGGGCGGAAAGAAAAAAACGCTCAACCAAAAATACTAAGAAAACGATCAAGATGCTGCTAGCAAAACAATAACAAGAAGCACCGAAGAAAGATGGTTGCGTTGTTTTCTCGCACCGTGGACTGGAGTGTGAGTGTGTGTGTAAAGGGAGACGAAAAGAAACAAATTCTCCAGCCTGATGACCCCCCACAACCCATCCCATCCCTTCCTCCCAACTGGCTGCTTTGCATACGGAGCATAAACAGTCAAGATGGAGCGTCTTTCGCTGGACGATGGACGGAAAAGCGTTTTTTTTCCTACTGTACCAAGCGTTAGAAATATACACTTCTTACGTAACAAGTGAAGTGTTTTGCTAACTAACGTGCGCACGCAAACCGTGCAACCTTCCCGATCACTGCTGGCCGTTGTCCTGGCCGTCGCACACCAGCTGCCGCACATTTCGACCGTCCGTTCTGTGCTGTTCGTTAAAACAACGAATCACAATCACAATAGAGCGATGATGAGTTTGATTTCCATTGGCACCGGTGGGGTAGTACGCGTTGGTTTGGAAATTCAAATTCTTCCTTCTTCCCTTGCACCTCTTGTACTTCCCTTCCGCCCCGCCACTATCCCACCCCGGTGGCACGGTGCTAATGAGCACAATCTGGTCAACGGAAGCCTTCCCGTTCCTTGTGGGAAAATCGGTGACCTCTCGTTGCGCTACGCTAATCGTTCAAGTGCACTCGTCTCGCTGCTTGCTGTTGCTGTCTTACACAAAGCGAAAAGTAAAACAAAATACACCACACACACACACACACACACACACACACACGCTCGCTTACCCTCGTAGGGTGGTAAATGAACTGACCGTGCTGCTGACTACTCTATCTATTGATCTGCCAAGTGATTTGTTGTTTTTATTTTAAATTTGCTAAAGCTGCTTAAAAGCGACGATACCAAAACCTGCTCACGACACTTGCGAACGAGAAATAAATGTATTCTGCACTTGAACTTGGCCAACTGGGGGCAACCCCTACTCGCTCCACCAACCAGTGTTTACCGTTGCCGCATCGGGATCCGCTTTTGTGTGTGATGAATGTCTCGTCTCGTGAGCGAAACAATACAATCGTTTCATACAAGTAGCATGGTTTTTAGCATTAATAATGGCAAACATTTGTGCAGGTTTAATATGATACTTTTGTGAACGAATCTTACCTCGAAAGTTTGCTAATGTATTGTTGTCGATTTAAGTTTTCGTGGTCACCTGAGCAAATATACCTCGCGTACTACATCAGATAATGGGTAGCTCAGGAATTCTTCGTAATTTCAAACAAATCGTATCATATCTGACCCGGGAATCCTGACGCCTACTAGCAGAGATTTCAGTCCTTGTTGTCGTAAACATAGATATTCACATGTCCACACAAATTCTTTAGGACACTACTCAGGGCTGTTGAGACTCTTTACTATAGTCGACGAATACTCACAAGCTCAATCATTCGCGCAATCGGAGAGGCTGTCTATTGCTTAGAAATTTTGGGCATTGACTTGAGAATATATCTATCCAACTAGTCGTGGGTCTTTTATATAACGTGGTCAGGTCAAAGTGTAGAATTGTGCAGTCACCAAGCTCACGATTTTTATCATTAGTGTTGGTGATCGAATAGAACTGTTAGGGGGCCGAAATTACGGCTACATTTATATATCATGATACTTCTTCAGAAAAGAGAAGTCCTTGCGCGATGCAAATTAGCTAAAACCACTGATCAGTAAGAGTTTGGATATTTCACATATAATTTAAAATGTTACATCTCGTAGATCTCGTAAATCTTTGAATAAGATATAAAAGTCTGTTTGATGGCGATTTTGAATTTCATAGTAACAGAACACATTTAATTTTCAAAGCATTAAAACAAAACTAGACTAGATTGAAGTTTCAGCATGCGTGCAACGAAGCCTAATATAAAACTGAAGCAAATTAATGCCGCTGAACCACTCGATCGCAATACACCGAATTTCATGCTAAACGGTCGGTGGTTGTCAGCACCCCACTTCCGGACATCTACCTTCCAAGCATCCGCACAGCTGTGCACTTGTGTACTGTGCCGAATTTAAAACCCCAAAAAGCCACCAATCAAAGCATGCTCGATCCGTACCATGCTCACCGACATTCCGACATTACAGTACCACCATCGTCAGGCAATCCGGTTGGGATCGGTTCAATGGATTCCAACAAAATCCACAAGCACCCAACATTTCTCATCAATTTCTATCGTCTTTCTAATCGGGTTCACTAGCCCGAATGGGTTTGGTGAGCTTCGGGGCCGGGTGGATCTGCCGGTTGCCTGGTTTTCGGGGATCCTTCAGGCCCAAAATTAGCGGTCGGGCCCGAATTGGCATTCACCCATTGGAAATTTTCAACCAAACTTCCACTTCTAAACCGGATCCGGATCACCTACTGCCCAACGTCCCTGCTGTCGCTTTTGCGCTGGCACAATGCGTCAGACTTTCCGGGTCGATTGATTGCGAAAGGATACTCATTTGTAGCTCCGGTTCGCATTCGGTTCGGTATGTGGAGTTTGTATGAAATGCGTAATCAATCGGATGCAAATTTAACGGTCCGAAAGGAGAGTAGTTGTGTAATCACGCCATATGTTGACAGTTGCATCCAAAGAGTGGTAAGTTAGGAAGGGTAAGTTAGGAACTAAACAAACTGTATTTAAATAAGAATTTTGTAACAGCTTAGTGAAGTTGCTGATAAAATACTGTACACACACTCTACTGACTGCGACACATCTGTGCCGAGTTCCATACGATTCTTACGCCCCAACGCCTTTACTATGTTACTACCGAGACTTAATTTATTCTTTTGATATGACACCTACTGACACTACAAATCATAACTCACATTCTTCTCATATCAGCTTCAAAAATCTACATACACCGCAGACTCTCTGTTACACACACACATTTTTCCCCACACACCATGTCCAAATGGAGTGCAATGTTCCTTTTTTCTTGTTGGAAAATTTTACTGCCATAAAACATTCCCTTTGCTGGACGAAGCTGGGGACGATAAAACTGCAGGCAGATTGGTAGTTTGTAAAGGAAGGAAAAAAAAAACACAAAATCCTAACGAACGAAGGTTAGGCCACAACGGTACCACCATGTGAGTACGCTTGGCTGAAAAGCTGCTCTAACCTGCCGGAATCTGCCATTGACAGGTTTTTCCTCTGACCGACGATTTTCAATTTCCTGCTTCCGTGCAACGTTGGACGAGGGTGTGAAACTGAATTCATTCACCCGTAACTGGTCAGTCGGAAGGTTTCCCTCGTTTTCGCCCCAGAAAATGACCAGCACCATGCGGTGTAGATGGGTCGGGGGGAGGGTGAGCTTTTTGCAATGGTTAACTTTTATGCCTTTTACTTTATGAAAATCGGAAAGGTACAAACGAAAGCAAAACAAAATCCTGGTGGAACGTACTGATGAGCTATAAAATCGCAGGAAGAATGATGAAATATTGCAAATTAGTATTATATGCCCCGCTTCAATAGTTTGCAATGTTATAAACATTATATATTCTCATTCAATTTTACGTTTTTATCAAGAAGAAGAAAATCCCATCATTGTATGCCTCTAAATACTGAGTGCCGGGCTTCATGACTTCATGTCCACTCCCTAGCCGAAAAAATCACATCCGAGGAAACGCATTAACGCTGGACAGTGCGGACTTCTGTTGTGGATGTGGCGTGAAATGGAATGTCATCACATGCCCACAACCACACACACATGAGCCATAAAGAATTGGTACGAGATGGGTTGGACGCACTTAAACGGCACGGGTAAACACGTGGGACACACGAAACCTCACACGATACCACGATAACGAGCCTCTGGCACAGCAATTCTTCTGCCTTCCTTTGTGGAGTCTTGGCATTAAGTCCGCCACACCATGGCAAGCGGATCGTTTTCATCACGCGACAGCCAAGGCCTCATCCTGCCGGTTGCAGAATAATGCATCGTTCGGAGGCGCATACATTGTGGCACGTGGCCACGTATCTATTTCACTGGCAGAGACGGATAAAATCGGACAAGCTGAAGTGTCAAGTAACTTACTTCCGGCGTCCTTGGGGCAGTATCGAATATAACCGAAGATTTAGAGCAGGGAAGTGTAGGCCTGTTATTTATATGCAAATTAAAAATAAGCATGGAAATTAAGAGCATGTGAAGCTAATGTTACTATAATGCTACTGCTAATGTTACCTATATCACCTTCGAAATCCTTAATCGTTTCTTTTACAATGCTAATTTAAGTGAACTTCAGATAAATGTTACTGTATTCATGTCATGAACCTTCTCGGAACAGGAAATATATCCTCTGTCAATAATACACAATGAGAGCCCGTATGGATGGAAACACGGTGCATTAAAGGATGTTCTCGTGTTTCAACCGAGGTTTGTTTCTCGAGGGCCAAGTACTACACAATTTATAAGGGATTATAGCGACATCTTTCTCTACGGTCCATTACTTTCAAAAAGTTCTACTCAAAATTCATTTAATTCGACTAGCCTTTTTTAGAAACTCATAACCTATTTGTACGTGCGGATCGTGGATTTGGATGTTCCGATTCAAGGAAACAGGTCTATCCCACATCAATCATTTCCCAAAAACACACCATCTATGTAAGTTTTATGGATTTATTTTTTTAAATAGAAAATTTCTCATCTCATCAACACCTCAACAATAGACGCTCTAAGATAAACACTACGCGAGAAAGTGAATCGTGAAAAGTTTTCTTCCTGCACAAAATCTCAGACCCGGTCGGACACTGCTCGCAGGCAGGCACAGGCAGACGGCCAGGACAATGGACGAAATGTTATTTTTTAACTCTAGCCCTTACGTCCACACATATCTTCGTGCTTTCCGTCCAATTCCATCCAACGGACATAATCCGTCCCCGGCCTGGACAAAGCACAATGGACCGGGCCCAAAAATGGGAAAGGAAATCGAAACCTTCGACAGGCACGAATCAAACAGCATCGCTAGCCAACGCTAGCCAAGACCCAGAAGGCCAGGAAAAATATTCGGTTATTTTCACAAATAATATTGACTTTACAAATGAAGGTTGTCAGGCCGTTCGGTAGGTAAAAGGCAAGGCCAGGCAAACGGAACCGTCCGGAAAGCTACGGTGCAGGGGAAGGGCAGTCCGCGCAGTCACATCCTTCTCGGCCAGCATAAACATTGCTGATGTTTTCGTGTTTTTTTTTTTGGTACAATATCATTCGCCTTGCTTGTGGATGCAGCGGTCAGTAAAGAAACCCACTGGATGCCTTTCACTTAGTGATTGTATGTGGCCATAGTAAAAATAGGACGTTATTTTATTGCTTTACTTTGAACTGCTTTTAAAGAAAGTTTCGAATGCTGCTTTTAGTGCCACATCACGGCTAGTCCTGAAGAAAGCGCTGTAAGGCATGAGCAGGGTTTAAATTTTATCGATTCTAACTGTTCAACTCAAATGTAAGTCAAATTGCTTTTTGCATACCAAACCTCACGTTCATCGCTGTTCGCAGTTTCTCGTAAGAATTGAGTAGAATTGATTTAAGTTTTTTTGGATCTAAATGTCGTACATTGTAAGCGTATCAGTATAAATTTAATGTTTAGTTCAATAATCACCAAATTGACTTTTTCATTAAACTCGAAAGTTACAGAAAACTAAAACACAATAATCTGTCCCATCCTCTGCGGTCGGCCACAGTGAGCAGTATAATGTAACGTTCGTCCGTTCGATCCGTTTGTGTAAGCGAAACGTGACAAACCAGACGAATGCGCAAAGGAGACAGCACGTGACCGTACCCGGAGACCGAGCGTACGAAAGAGATGCATCGCGACAAAATGGAGGAAGTCAAAAAGGCAACATTTTGTAACCAAACCAACCAATACACAATCAGCGTTTGCACCACACACTACCACACAAAATCGAAACGCACAAAAGCACGCACACTTCGATGCAGAATGTCTTGCCGAATTCGGTTTCCCCACAAAAAATAAACCTACGCCCGTTTGCGTTTTGTCATGAAACCAGCATCCACAACAGCCCAGCATTCCCAAACATCGCGACACCAGCATCGCTTCATACCGGCGGGAACAAATACCGTGAGGACAGCCAGAACACGCAGAGGAACGAAATGAATACAGTTTCCGATACCTTTATCGTGAGCATGCGCTCCACTTGATAAGACATCCAAGTTGGTGTTGGTGGGTCCGTTCGGGGTGCAGGTTCGTTGCAGGTTGAAATATGGTGAGTGGGACTTTTGTTTTTTTGCTGGTATTTGTTTATTGCTTGTTCGATGCAGCGACCAAAGAGCAAATTGCATTCCCGCATTTACGAGCATTAAGGCCAAGCGGCCATAATCGGTAGCGGGAGTCCTGAATGGCTGTGGAACGAAAGGACATTGGAATTGGAGGTTTATTGATTTTACTTCCCCAAAATGAATCGTCAACCTAGCTGTAGGGCGAAGCTCGATTTGTGTTGGTGCATTACAATTGTAATAGTTTCAGGTTACATCCAGTGCATTGGAGCGAGAACACCAGAAAGTCAACTCAAATTTCAATCAAATTTCTTTATATAAACAATTAAAATATTTCAGTAAAAGTTTATGAGAATATAACTTCAATTTATCGATTAAAAAAAAATCCATCAAACGTTTCACACTACACACTCCAAAACGCTGCTCTAATAATGACTCTTTTGTTGGTGCAAAGGAAACGGTTGCCTGTCTTCTGATGCACTTTCGGCGCACCATTTTCCTACCCACGTGTTTTAAATATGCCTTTTAAATGCAATGCATTTCCTTTCTTCTTACGAGCACCGGTGTAGTGGGGGTATGTTGTTTTCCTGGTTGAAAATGCAACTTTCAACTCGCCTTGTCCTCCCCATCGCCAGGAAAACCCTCCCCACACTGCTGTAGAGCCTTTTAGGCGACTCCTTTCACTTCCGTAGTCGTAGCGCTAAGTGCACATTCAAACAAGCCACAATTTACTACCTATTGAGGCGAGAGCTTGAATTCGAGCCCGTCTTCCGGTGTGCCGGTGGGGAGTCCCGACCACGACTACCAACGATCGCCCGTACCGGAGGAACCATAGGAACAATGTTGTTAAATTGTTTTGAGGCCAACATCCGTACAATTGTTGCATAGAGAGAGAGAGAGAGAGAGAGAGAGAGAAAGTGAGGCTGAGAGAACACGAGGTAGGGAAAACATTCAACCGTAAGTTAGAATCTTTTGAAGTCGCGAGAATAATTAACCAGGATGTAAAGCAGTTTTGTGCCGTTGCTCTGTAATGTTACTGTTTGTTGCTTTTTCGGGGCGCCACACAAAGCAAGAAAGGAATCCATTACTGTGGACCAGACCGGTACAAGAGCCTTGGTTTTAAAACCTTTGCCGGTAACGGTTTTGGTGTACAGTGCGCAGTAGAACTACAGCGGGAAGTTGTATTAAATGCAATTGAATGAAAATAATGGACTTTTGTTTCAATTCTGGGGTGTGCTTGTAACATGTTCCTAGTGTATATGCACTGGTACAATGTTACAACAAAAGGTTTTATTTGGTTTGTACCAACGAAGCAGCAACAAAATATTTTAAAAGTTGAACTAATTTAAGAGCAAAACTGTTGTCCCTTGTTAAGGTCTTCATGCATGATAACAAAAGATTTTTCATACTTCAACCTATTGCTCTAGCGATCTACTTAACTGTCCATTGTATTTTGTATCATATCTTTGGTGTTTAGACAAAATATTGTAGCGTTATCAGTTGTTTTGGAGCAGTTATGACCAAACTCGTTGAGGACCTTGAGTTGAAGTTGAAGTTGAGGACCTTGAATGAGTTGAGAAATAAAGAGTTGAGATTTGACAGCCGGGTATAACCGTATTGAGCTTTACAACATAAGGAGAATGTTGTCCCAAACGTCCTAAAGCTTCTATTAGTTAAACAAACAGAGTTTTACAACTTCTTATCAAGATAAAAATTACTAACAGATTCCGTTTCAAATGTAACAAAAGTTGATGAAAAGAAGCGAGGTTTTAGCGACTTGATCATTGTGAAACTTGGTTCCAGGTGTATGCAGAGTATCCATCAAAATGGTAAAGAATATTTTAGATAAAAGGGACACTGTTGGCATAAACTTCCCTTGCATGTCTGAGACAAAGTCTGGCCTCCAAATCCCTCCAAATGAGCGATCAAACAGCGATATTAATTTATATCTTTTTGATGATAAGCCTCACCAGCAACAAGCAACTTTTATAGAGAAATCTGTATTGAAGGCCGCTCTTCAATGACTTTGAAGC
>KZ062611.1:104363-114613 GCA_002091835.1 Anopheles maculatus
ATTGAAGGACGCTCTTCAATGACTTTGAAGCCAAGTTGATGTTGCAAATGATTGTGAAGCTTTAAAAAGACGATTAGTTATTTTTAGGACAGCCATGACCAAGGTACCAGCAGTTAGTTGTCGTAAGGCTGCTTGGAGCCCGGAGACAGCATATTTGTACAATACTTCATTAGCGTAAGATTCTAGCAAAAACGAATGTGTATCACATCAGTATCAGTTTTTTGTCGTTGCCATCTGAAGGTATTTTTCAAACGCATAAGTTACCAGCAAATATTTTAATATTCTTCCAATGGTTTCCTTTGCAGTAAAGCAGCGAGGGTTTTATGCCAGAATGGTAAAGTTCATGATTGTATTTTGTTCATTAATTTTAAAATAAAAATGCAGTCCGTTGAAGTACAAAAATGCATTATTCAAGTCAAGGAATCTAGAATTTGCAACCCACAATCTCTCATTGCATTTTTATCAAATAGTTTTCACTTTTTAGTTTAACAAAATTCTAAAATATCTCTTACTATGCAATTAATTTCAATTCCATAAGCAAGTGTAATTGTAATTTCATTCGAATCTATCTACTTAGTAGACGGGGAAATAGTTTTGGGAATAAGTGAAATATGCGTAATTAAAACCACAATGGTGCGGTTTTTTAATCACCCTAAAAACTATAAAAAGCAACCAAAGCTAATGCATTATCTGTGCAGATAGCGACAAAAACACTCGTTATTGACGTACCATTCCTAAAACATCGTTACACCTCATACAGAACCAATTTAGAGCGCCCGGTGCCCTTTCGTACAGAATTTCCCCGTGCTCGGTGGGCCACAGGAGGTGGGCCACGGGCCGGAAAAAGAAGGCGACGAAACTAGTGATGTGCGCTCCGGAGTGCACCCACGGTTCCGGAGCCGGCTCCGACTAAACGGCTCCGGAACCGGCTCCGGTTTTAGCCCGGAGCCGGCTCCGCACCCACGGCTCCGGAGCCGGCTCCGCACCCACGGCTCCGGAGCCGGCTCCGCACCCACGGCTCCGGAGCCGGCTCCGCACCCACGGCTCCGGAGCCGGCTCCGCACCCACGGCTCCGGAGCCGGCTCCGCACCCACGGCTCCGGAGCCGGCTCCGCACCCACGGCTCCGGAGCCGGCTCCGCACCCACGGCTCCGGACTAACGACGCCGGAGCAGTGGCGGATCAACCTAGGTGCGGAAGGAGCGGGGCTGCTCGGGGCCTCGCCGAAGAGGTAATTCCCGCTGGCGCACAACCACCCCTCCGCACCCACGGCTCCGGACTAACGACGCCGGAGCAGTGGCGGATCAACCTAGGTGCGGAAGGAGCGGCTGCTCGGGGTCTCGCCGAAGAGGTAATTCCCGCTGGCGCACAACCACCCCCCCCCCGGTCGAAATGCAAGAGGACCTCGCAAGAAGGCAACGCCCCCCCCCCACACGCCCCCGGGTTTACTTGAAAAAGAAGGCGACGAAACAAGCGGCACTCCAGTAAACCACACAGAATCGCTAACGAAGTAATTCAAATCGGTGCCGCATGTGTATCTGATGGTTTTTATTATGCCGTTTCATACAATTAAACACGCATTCAAATGAACGCCACAAACATCATCTCGATGAGGCTCTTCAGCCGCCGGTTGGTATTGATTAATAGTCGATTTTAACTGGAAAATTCTCTAGCCCCAACGTTCAGTGGTGGCTCGCGCTAGTGTGGCAACCGGTATTGAAGGTGTGCACCGTAAAACTAAAAACAAACCAAAAAAAATAAAGCATTGCAAATGTGTAGGATAAACAAATGCATGCTATCGTCAAAACTCTAGCCGATCGAGGGTACTAATGTGTTTTGTTTGTGCGATGATTGTAAAATAATGTAAAACAATTTGAAAAGCAAGCGCTTAATGGCTGTAAAGAAGTAATAACACATCGATTGTAGTCGTACAAAAACCGAACAATCGGTTACTAATTAAAATCACCATTATTGTAGTGCACATAAGCCAGCGATCTTGCTTACTGTAAAGCTGCATGTACCAGGAGAAACAATTTAGGATGGATCCTTTGTACCGCATTTCCCTTATTCATGGCACCCCTATTGGTTCGCTCTCCCTGTTAGTAATCCGTTTGATAAAAGCTATAGGACTCCGTTTATGACATGCTGGCATTCCCATCTTCAAGCTGTCAAACGTCTGTGGCAATTGCGATCACCTTCCTGGGGTGTTTTTTTTTTTTTGGTTCATTCCCATCTCCTTTATATTGGTTAACTGCTGCTGCTGCTGCTGTTGCTTGATCCCAAGTATGTATTGTTTTTCGAGCGGATGTACACACATATTTTTTCGTTGTTCCGTTGCTTTTGACATTTTTTTTTGCTGCCGTTGTGTGCTGTGTGTTAATTCTTCTACTACAGTGCGAACTCGACTCGGACTCAATTTCCATTTTTCTCGAATCCTCTCCGCCTCCCGACACACACTACCGCACGGCCAACGCGCATATGAAAACGTGAAGAGTCCTTACCCGGGAAACTCACTGCCTCACACGCACCACCGTTCTTGGTCCGCGTCTCCAGCCCGACGCTACACGCACCGTATGAGGCCGAACCATCGCGCGCGTTCGTTCGTTTGTTCCAGTCCCGTTCTCGTTGTTCATCGATTGTTCGATCACGAGTGGCCACTCGAAGATTTTGTTTCTGAAGGAGCGCGATCTCACCGTTGCAGCATGCTCGTAACGCAGCATATGCCCTTGCTCTGCGCCATGTGCGCATTGTATGCGCCGGTGGAGTGGAAAACCTCCCCCACCCGTCTTCCCGTCTCCTCCCTTCACACCCCTCCTCTCTTGACGTGCTGTTTCCGGTTGCAGCCATTCGCGATCCGTAGCTAACCCGCTTTTTCCCCGGTCAGCAGCGCAACACAATCAACCCATTCCGGAAGGATTGCCTGATGGCTTATGAGTTGCATATATCGTCGCGCATTGCATGACTGTGTGTATGTCATATTCTTTGGTTTAATTGTTGTACAGAGAGCGAGAGAAAAAATGGCCCTAACAAATGTGAAGCTCAAGAGAATCAAGAAATCAAACGATAAGAATCTCACTTTGTTGGCGGTGAGCAATCCTTTTAGGTATTTTTATACGTTAAGGAATTCGGTTATAGGGAATTCTGCAACACAACAAAGGTGAATAATATGTTCCATCGAAAACATATGTTCCAGCGAGCTTTTGATAACTAAATATAGATATTAAAGCATAAAGAAATATAAAGATATCAATTCTTTTAATTACGGATAAACAAACAATCTAAAACTAACTTTAAGGACTCATAAAACTTCTCATGTTAAGGTGTTTTACAGTACAATTAAATACAAAATCATAAAAAAGTAGGAATAAACATGTTTCTTCGATCATTACTTAGTAAAAAGAACAGAAGCAGTCTCAATAATTTGCTGTCAAAATTCAACAACTTAATAACAATGTCCGGCATTCGATCATTCAATCATATCCGTTACACAATTAAATAAATGATATCTTTCCTTCCTTTTTGTTATTTCTGTGCTTCCTTTGCGCAGATGGCGTAAAATACAAAGCAAGTGTGAGATCTCACTAACAACGACGGTAGAGTATTCGGCTTACGATTACGTGGACAAACAGAAAACCATTCGTCATCAACGAATCGCTTACTAACATGTGTTGTGTAGTTAAAAGGTTCCCGGAGTGGAAAATAGTACAAACGTAACACAGAACAAAATGGATGCATTTTTGTTTTGGGAACCATATGAAGCACCTAAGGATCCTGCAAGTGCGAAGAAATAGGCAGGATATAAGAGGCTTGTAGGCTAACATGCTGTTTAGGTGGCTGAGAACTTAAACGACTTGTTTCGGGTCCTTGCCATTGGAGTTAAGGCATGATTTTGAAGTAATTTGAAGATAACATTGCGAAGGTCCAGAAGCACCGTTCATTCATATGGCTGAAGCGTGTATCAAATCCTTTTTCTGATTGTTCCTCCAAATATACATATAGGACTGACTATCCAGCTGCGAATTAATCCTATCATTAAAACTAGATAAAGGTAGTAGGCCAATATCTATTGATGTTGTTACCAATGTGTTAATGAAAAAGGCGATATTATTGAAGCTGCTAACTGAATTAGTTCCACCGAAACTTTACTTTTGGTCTTTCCCTGACTCAACCTCCTGTAAATACATCGTCATCACATCTACAAACTACATCACTGATTCAAAACAAAGAATCGTGCCAAATGCTGAAAGTTCAACGTGGGAACTCGGCAAAGTGCTGGCAAACTAATTGAAAATTTAGTCAAGATTGCTGCATACCAAATAATGCTGCTTCACAGCTTGAAACAAATGCCCTCCAGTTGGAAATGCAAAACCAAAACTCCGGACGACACAAGAACGCACAAAAACTAACTCGTCTCCACCAAAACACTTCCCCAATCAACACCCCGAGAAATAGTAAGTGAAAGAGAGTGAGAGAGACATCGGCAAGTACTCACGGAAGAAATGAGGTAAAGCAGTCCGGCCGGCGGTGTACGGTTCGGGGAAAAGTTAGTAGTTTTTCCTGCTTTCAAGTGGCCAGCGGTGAACAGCACTTGATGACGTTTTCGACGTGTGTTGTTTTCGAATGCCGTCGACTGCCCGTGGTGGGTTTTCTGCTGTCCACTGCGTGTCACAGCCTGCTTCGCCACATTGCAAACACAAGCCCCCGATATCTTTGGGCGGAAATCAACTGTCAAACCTGTCATAGTGATCGCGCGATGTTTGATGCGTTTAGCGTAGCGTGAAGCGTATAGATAGGCGCGAAAAATAAAACCCAAACAAACGAGGGAAGGAAAGACTGAGTAAACTGATGAACAGTGAGAAGAAGATCCGACGCGAGGATGCGTCGCCACCATGCGCACTTCCCACTTGTGGGCTACTTCACGGACTCACGATTGCTTATGAGAATTTGTGGTTAGCTTTTTCGTTTTCCTCCGGCATCGAGAAATAATGAGGCAGAATATTCAAACCGAACGGGGAGTCGTGATGGAGGCCAGTTCGAGAAGTTTTTTTTTATCTAGACTTTTAATTGCTGACATTATTTTGCAAAAAATCTTCTAGCCAGAATTACATTTTCTCAATAATTATGATACTAACAACTCATCATCTTTCGCCATAAGTAAACCGTATACAAGGCATGCGTTAAAAAAACAGGCGTTATCTTTACCGTAGAAAACATTTGACGAACAATGCGAAATTAGCAATACACATCCATCAATGAACTTGGGGTCTAGGCTTCAGTTTAGTGGAAACATTTTCTTCTACTCCAGCCTAATTACCATTCAGTATGGGGCCACTCTAGTGTACTGGCCCGTTTCACCCAACACTCGCCTCTTCGATCCTCCCCTTCTCGAATAAATGCAGCGAAGAAGCAAATGAAGATTTGTTTTTCGACGAGCAGACATTTCAAGCCCTGCCCTCTCAATGGACAGTGAAGCAGTAACCCCCTAGAAAAAAAAGCTACCCCCAAAAAACGGCCGAACACTTCAATGCGGCCTCATCTCTGCAGCTCATCACCGAGCACTTTAAGGCGCCATCCGAGCATTCCACGGTATCCGAACTTCCCGGGTCCTCCTTCAGGCTGAAGCGAAGGTATCGGCTCGTTCCGTATGCGTAAAGAACCGACCAACTTTTGGCCGTAAAGTGAGGAAAGCAAATCACAGCATAATCAACCTGACGTGCTCCACCTGTCAACCGGCGTGTTCGTGGACGCGTTGGCGGTGTCTAAGTAGGCGCCGGTAACAATTGGAGAGTTTTCTCGATAGTAATTTCCGTCAGGTCCGTGACCGTTGTTTCCCAAAGGATCGGTGGATTTGTGTTTTTCTTGTGTTGCGGTAGACGCGGATAGTCTTCTCTTCTTTTGTGGCCTGCTCCTAGGGAGCACGTCTAACAGACATGGCCTGGTGTCCAATCCGTTTCCAGGAAACTCGGTCCATGGCTGCACTCCTCCATCCCCGGCTGCATCCGATATCCCTCAGGTTAGACTCCACTTGATCCAGCCAACGAGCTCGCTGGGCTCCTCTACGCCTCGTGCCGAACGGGTCGCTGACGAGCACTTTTCTGGCAGGGCATGAGTCCGGCATCCTCATCACGTGGCCCAACCAGCGTATCCTTCCGGCTTTGACAACCGTCAGGATGTCTGCATCGTCAAACAGCTCAGCTAGCTCGTGGTTCATTCTCCTTCCCCACACGCCCTGCTCGCACACACCGCCAAAGATAGACCGTAGTACCCGCCGTTCGAAAATGGCGAGTGCATTGGCGTCCTCCGCCAGCATAGTCCAGGACTCGTGCCCGTAGAGGACTACCGGCCGTATCAGTGTACGATATATGGCGCATTTCGTGCGTTGTTGGAGTCTTCTGGATCTCAGGAGTTTGTGGAGTCCGTAGTAGGCACGATTCCCCTGAACAATGCGCCTTCGGATTTCGCTGCTTACGTTGTTGTCCGAAGTTACGATCGTGCCAAGGTAGCAGAACTCCTCTACTACCTCGAGATCGTCGCCGTCAACTAACACTCTGCTTCCGAGTCGTGCTCTATCACGGTCAGAGCCTCCGACAAGCAGGTACTTTGTCTTCGTCGCATTGATCCTCAATCCAATCCTATCGGGCTCGCGTTTTAGTCGGGTGTACGCTTCGCACACCGCCGCAGATGTTCGCCCGATGATGTCGATGTCATCCGCGAAGCCAAGGAATTGGAGAGACCGCGTGAAAATCGTGCCCCGGATGTCGAAGCCCGCGCTTCGCATGACACCTTCCAGAGCGATGTTGAACAGCAAACAGGAGAAATCGTCCCCTTGCCTCAGTCCCCTATGAGATTCGAACGATTCCGACAGCATGTTCGACACTCTCACCTTGCACTGCACACCGTCCATTGCAGCCCTCAACAGCCGTACCAGTTTCGCAGGGAAACAGTACTGCCGCATGATGTTCCATAGCTCAATACGATCTATGGTGTCGTAGGCTGCCTTAAAGTCGATGAACAGGTGGTGCGTGGGGATCTGGTGCTCCCGGCACTTCTGGAGGATCTGCCGTAGAGTGAAGATTTGGTCGGTAGTGGATTTCCCTCCAACAAATCCAGCTTGGTAGCTCCCGACGAAATCTGTAGCAAGGGGCGCAAGTCTGCAGAAGAGTATTCGGGACAGGATCTTGTAGGCAGCATTCAAGACTGTGATGGCTCGGAAGTTAGCACAGTTCAGTCTGTCGCCCTTTGTACACTGGGTGAATAACACCCAGTTTCCAGAATCCAGATGAATTAAAATCATTCATCTTTAATAATATGTTATAAACATAGGCTCATTAGTTTTGAAACATCTCTTTTTTTTTGTACGAGTACGTAATTTTCGTTGCAATGCCTCAAAACCAGAAATCTGGAGGACAAATTTTTAACATTTTATCATTATCTTTGCTCAGATTGATCAAAGTTCATTTTTTTTTAAATTTTATGTTATCGTTCAGAATATTATCTGTAACTGATTCGAAAATTAAAAAAAAAACTGATACGTCGTAGATGAGAAAGTTTGCAAGCATTGGTGGTGTTCGAAACAACGCATTTTAGAAACCTTTCTTTCATGAATTCTTGCTGTATGGAGGAGAACCTAGTCTCCTTGTAAGTTATTGATTACTGCCATAATGTTTCACAAGTCTGTTGCACTTGTAATAACTTGTTGAAGACAAGCCTCTAAAAGAAATAAATCCCTGAAACACTACAGAATAAACCTGTGTTATGTATGATACGCAATTTAGTATTTTTCACAATAGTCTCTTTTCATTCACTAGTTGCATTAAATAGACAGAATTTACTTTTGTGGAGAGACATGTTACCGTTCTATACGCCGGGGACGTATTGAGTCGAAGTAGGGTATGGAGAGCCTTTGTTGACCTTCAAGAGGGTTCGGATCCATACCTTACCAGTGCAGTATTGCTACCACACCAGCTTATAGACGCGGATAGAAATAGTTTAAAACTATTCCAGCAAAAATGGAGCTACTTTCGGCTAGGATTCCATGGTGATATGTTTTTTTTTTAAACAGACTTCACCCACAAAAACTACTTACGAGGTAACGTACAATTTTCCCTCTATTACAACCATCTGCAGCCAGTTTTAGTGGCAGCGTCGTTAAAAGAGGAATGTTAATCTGCACGGCAGCACATCACAGAATGTGTAACATTTCTAATATCTTCCACTGCTTCCTTAACAACATCCCTCGTCATCATCGAGTAGTAGTAGTAAATCCCTTTAGCTACAGCAATTAAGCCTTTCCAAAAAGGAGCGCCCTACGCAGCAAACGTACCGTAGGAAGAGTCTTGCCCCGGATGGAGATATACACCGTCCACGTGTCTGCTCGTTTCGCTCACCTGAACGAATTAAGGCACCACACTCGAAATGCAATTTCATTATTGGCAGTTCTACCGCTAGGACCGAGTTATTCACGGCAATTATTAAACTTCTTTTCATGTTCACCAACCGGCTGGTTGGTTGGTTTGGTTTGGGCTATGGTGGATATATTGTTGCTAACGGTATAGGGAGCTTGCTTGTCCGAAGAGTCCGAAAATGGTTTGTTTACAAACGATTAAAACATTTCGAATGAATTTTGTTCGGTAGTTTAAATCGTTTACAGTGCATTTAAACCGAATCGAGATGAGTGAAGTCTTAAGAGGTTTACGCTCTTGTTGGGCACGATATGAAAATTTTCATGTTGTTAAAATAAAGGCATAATTTATGTGAAAATTTATTGACAGTCACTACAACGTATGGATAAAAATGGTAAAGGAGGAACTTTCACTCGAATTGACGAGAAACATGAAGCCCTAAAAAAAATTAACACTTATATTTGCCATGTCCTAAACTTAAATATAAATCAATTGTCTGCTCTTTAAGGACCTTGATGATCTTCTGTTTTGGCCAAAGATTGCAACCATCTAAAACTAACTTGTTCAGGGAGAGCTCTAAAAAAAACACTCACAAAGCTTCAAACACAGTTCCTCTATCTTTTTTGATCATAGTTGCTCCAAATCGCTTGAAAATGCAGTCAAAATTTGTTTTTAAATTATATATAAGATAGAAAAGTAATTAATCGTTTGATGGAACGCAGAGATACAGAGGTATCGTATTAAAAATCGTTCATAGTGTAAGTCGTTCAAAGTCACCGCAACCATCATTAAAACATTATCACGTTTGAAAGGAAATCAATCAGCTGGCCATCACCACAAAAAAAACTCTTTTGATTTGCTTTTCTTCGCGCACAATTTGTTCCCATAATAGGCACACTTTTCGGTACGGTCGCATGATCAAATCGTGTCTATCTTTCGCGAGGGTCTTGCCAACCCTCAACAGATTGCAACCAAACCGACCAGCCAACAAAACTCATAAGAAGGAAAACGCGACTTCAAATGTCGTGTGACTGCCCGGTAGGTGGTGTTTGTTAGCCACCGGGAAATTAAAGGTTTGCCGTCCCAAGACGAAAAGACATTTGAAATTGAATGAAAAAAACACACACAATCACCCGTCATCCCGGAACACACACTTCCCGGATGGTTCCGACGGTGTTCATTTCCCCGTGTTCCGAGCGCCTGCTCCTTTTTTGCCTGCTCGCTAATTGATGTCTCATTTTCAGTCACACGTGGTGGTCTCGCGGGACGGGTGGTCGTACGCGATCGACTTTCTTACCGTTTCCTTCGCATACGCGGTAAGACGACGATTCTACCAACAACAAAAAAACACAGTCCATCGCACAGCGAGAAAGCGTTACAACAGAATGAACATTGCATTGTGGACGATTCGTTCCTGTCGTTGCCTATTGGTTGCTTCCGTTTTTTGGACATTTGGCGAACATGATAGCAGACTGAGATGGAACCTGATATGGAGTGTTTAGAATTTCGTAGCATATTTTGTACATTGTGACAGGGCATATCGCAAAATCCCGCATTCATCAAACGATCTGCTATCAATACTATTTAAATGCTGCAAGACGCCGTAAGATATCACATGCAACCGATAAGAAACATTTCACATTCAATCGATTGTTGGTACTTTCGCTAAACCCAATTAAAGGTTTGCCGTCCCAAGACGAAAAGACATTTGAAATTGAATGAAAAAAAACACACACAATCACCCGTCGTCCCGGAACACACACTTCCCGGATGGTTCCGACGGTGTTCATTTCCCCGTGTTCCGAGCGCCTGCTCCTTTTTTGCTTGCTCGCTAAATGATGTCTCATTTT
>KZ062612.1:0-23990 GCA_002091835.1 Anopheles maculatus
AGAAACGAGAAAGATGCTATATTACCCACAGCCAGCGCGGGCCGGGTGCAAACGTGACGCAAAGGCGGCGTCTGTCGCGAGATAATAAGCAAAGATCTCGGAATCAGATGACCTGATCGTCATCGACGATGACGATGTGTGTTGCCCGCGTGTGTGAACCTTACGTCCAATGTATTGAGTATTTTCCAATTACTAGTTTTTAAACTGTTAGCTTTCGATTGAAACGCGATAAGAAGTTGGCTGCGGCGCGATCTTTCACCCCTTCGACAGAATTCACTTTACACCAGCTTTCGTTTGTGTGTGTGTGTGTGCGAATGACAACGCGCGCGCACGCTCGCGAAGCAATAGGTCCCGATTTTACGGACCCGCTCTTTAAGAAATAAATCATAAGAAATCGATTAAAAACAATCGTTCCGCCCGCTTTTAATATGCTAAAATCACACAATATGATTTATTCGAAAACAAAAACAAAAGATTGATTCCCTTTATAAGAAATGTTTGCTTATAAAAAAACACGCTGACAATCTTAGTAGCTAGCTTCACTTACTGGGACTAAAACATTTTTAATAATTTAGCTTAATTATTAATTGAACTTAACGCACACATAGACGCAACACTATTCCGCGGTTTTCGGAAAACAGGGACGAAACAAAACACAAACAAACAAAAAACAAAGCAGCGCCAAACGAGCGCCAAAACAAACCTATTTCTGTGCACACTTGCAAAGGTGCGCACTTGCAAAGGATTAGCTGTTCCAGCGCTTGATGAATCGTGGCACGGACCGTAACTGCATCGGGCCGGCACGCTGGATCACTAATCCAACACTTGCTGTACAGTGTGCGAATCATCTGTCCGAGCCGTACGCGCTCGTTGTTCGGAATGCTAAAATGATCGCTAAACATGGCGCTGATCTTTCTCCCATTAAGCTCCGAAACGATTGGCTCAGTGTCCGGCCAAACTGCGCCACGCCTTGGGCTTTTCTTGTGCCTCGGGGTGCGCCGTGCCCGATCATACTCCACCACAATACCCTGACGAAATGGGGCGTCGGACGTATAATTTATGAAGCGCCCGACCTGCCCATCATCATACCGATATGGCACATCGGAATGGACGATGTGCTGCCCAACGAGCCGCCATACTACCTCCGGATGGGCAAGAAACTCACGTACAACTTCGGCAATCCGATCGACCTAAGCGCTCTTATGGAACGGTTACGTTCGTCGCCGGTAAGCGAAGAGGAGGCGCGAAAGCAAATTACTGACCGCATCCAGGAGGAAATGATGGTAAGCCGGGCGTGTGTGTGTGTGTGTTGTGAGGGAATGCAACCGGAATTTAGACACGACTCCTGGTTCCTCTTCTCATTAGATACTTAAACAAGAAACGGAACGACTGCACTCGGAGTACGTGAAGAGCTGAGACCGGGACCCGGGCCGGACTGCGGATGGACCAGCAAGCCTCACTGAGCAGAAGAACGAGAGCGATGATGCAGAGCGGCAACCGTCTTCCAGAGGCTCATGACCAAGACCTTACCTTACGGTATACAACCACACAGCCGCGTTGTTAGTGTTGCGTTTACCTTCATCAACCCGACTAGCATAATTGATTAGTAGCATATAGAGGCGGTTACAATTCAGATTCAGATTTAAAGTGCATTTTAGCGCGTTGTGCGAGCAGCAGCAGTAAAGGTGTAGAATTGCGTTGGAAACTCTAGTCAAATAGAAACGAGAAAGATGCTATATTACCCACAGCCAGCGCGGGCCGGGTGCAAACGTGACGCAAAGGCGGCGTCTGTCGCGAGATAATAAGCAAAGATCTCGGAATCAGATGACCTGATCGTCATCGACGATGACGATGTGTGTTGCCCGCGTGTGTGAACCTTACGTCCAATGTATTGAGTATTTTCCAATTACTAGTTTTTAAACTGTTAGCTTTCGATTGAAACGCGATAAGAAGTTGGCTGCGGCGCGATCTTTCACCCCTTCGACAGAATTCACTTTACACCAGCTTTCGTTTGTGTGTGTGTGTGTGCGAATGACAACGCGCGCGCACGCTCGCGAAGCAATAGGTCCCGATTTTACGGACCCGCTCTTTAAGAAATAAATCATAAGAAATCGATTAAAAACAATCGTTCCGCCCGCTTTTAATATGCTAAAATCACACAATATGATTTATTCGAAAACAAAAACAAAAGATTGATTCCCTTTATAAGAAATGTTTGCTTATAAAAAAACACGCTGACAATCTTAGTAGCTAGCTTCACTTACTGGGACTAAAACATTTTTAATAATTTAGCTTAATTATTAATTGAACTTAACGCACACATAGACGCAACACTATTCCGCGGTTTTCGGAAAACAGGGACGAA
This sequence comes from Anopheles maculatus, assembly GCA_002091835.1. Classification (NCBI taxonomy): domain Eukaryota; kingdom Metazoa; phylum Arthropoda; class Insecta; order Diptera; family Culicidae; genus Anopheles; species Anopheles maculatus. The sequence continues at coordinate 2,366 of KZ062612.1, forward strand.
ACAAAACACAAACAAACAAAAAACAAAGCAGCGCCAAACGAGCGCCAAAACAAACCTATTTCTGTGCACACTTGCAAAGGATTAGCTGTTCCAGCGCTTGATGAATCGTGGCACGGACCGTAACTGCATCGGGCCGGCACGCTGGATCACTAATCCAACACTTGCTGTACAGTGTGCGAATCATCTGTCCGAGCCGTACGCGCTCGTTGTTCGGAATGCTAAAATGATCGCTAAACATGGCGCTGATCTTTCCCCCATTAAGCTCCGAAACGATTGGTTCAGTGTCCGGCCAAACTGCGCCACGCCTTGGGCTTTTCTTGTGCCTTGGGGTGCGCCGTGCCCGATCATACTCCACCACAATACCCTGACGCTTGAGCACATCGTCAACGGCATCGGATTCAAAGTGACCGTTTAAATTGATTCCCCCGGACAGGGATATCGGTGCACGGAGGCTCCCATGCAGGCAACCGATGTCGCGCAACCCCGCCGGTAGATTGGTTATACGACGACCAAACGCTACGCTGGTAATACTATCCGGACGTAGTCCCTTCTTGACGACATTGTACGCAATCACCTCGTTGCAGGTAATTTCCTCGTACGGGAAGCGTCCCTCGTCCAGCTGCCACATGGTGACACCGAACGAGTAGATATCGGCCCGCTCGGTAAAGCCACCCTCGGTGCGATGCTGTCCACGCAGCAGCTCCGGTGCCATGTACCGGATCGTGCCACGGTTGACTAGGGTTTCGTTGCGCTGCCACGGATCGAGCATCATCGATGAACCGAAATCGCACAGCTTGCAGAGATACTTGCGAAGCGGCTGGCACGAGGACGTAGTGGACGCTGCTGTGACTGCTTCGTCGATCACCGTTACGATCACATTCTGTGGCTTCACGTCCAGATGCACGATGTTGTGTCGGTGACAGAAACACAATCCACTGATAATGTCGCACAGAATCCTACCGGGAGTTTAACGAAAAACATTGCCGCGAACCGTGTGTCAATCGAGTGTGTTGGTGTTTTATACTTACAACAGTTTGTGCTGAACCGCAATCGGCTCGTTACGCTGGTGGCCTATGATTTGCTGAAGGAAGTAACCATCGAACCGTTCCATCAGCACCAACCCGTACTGGGCACCGGCCACAATCTTCAGCACCGTCACAATGTTGTCGTGCTGGAGGTTCAGTGCATTCGCTTCGTTTAGCAGCGAATCGTAACGACATCGGTGGCGGTGCGTACGTTTCTCCAAGATCTTCACCGCAACGGGACGACCCCGGTAGCGCGCTTTGATGACGACACCGTAACTCCCGCGACCGAGAATCGCGTACGATTCCCGCTTGGTGTGAAAGTCATCCCGCCGCAGAAAGCGGTTCCGGTTCGGTGTGTCGAAGCTGATCTCGATTTTCGGCACATCTAGCTCGGTGGACGTCCTGGTGTTATTGAGCAGATGGTGCATCACAGTATGAGAGAAGGTGGGTTCCCCTGTGGGGGTAAGCAAACACTTACATCTTCAGTCAATCAATGCACCATGGAGTACTCTTGGGTCCGGGAATGCTGCGAGGCTCGATACAATATTTCCATCGATAAAAAACCGGATCGTTTTAGTGGGGACAGAAACAGTAGCTGATGTTTTTTATCTTCTGCATCACACTACACGTGTTTTTACCACAAACAAACACACACACGATCACACCACATGCTACTACTACTACTGTCAATCTAATACCAAACGCGAATCCGAATCCGAAGTAGGCGGCGACTATTCGTCTGTCCACAAGGATCGTATTTTCAAGCCAAGGTTATTAGAGACACTCAACGCGTGTAGGACGATCACGATATTACGATTTCTTATTTACTTATTTTCCTATCTAAAAAAATCAATTTGAACTAAAACAAAGGATCTTTTGCGTTGTCAAAATGTCCTTCTTTTCTTAATCCTTATGCACCAGCAACACCGTTGCGATGATGTAAAAGTGTGGCGTTTCGTGGTACAATCGTACGTAATCGTCCAGCTTTGGGTCGAGTAATTATTAGAGACACTCAACGCGTGTAGGACGATCACGATATTGCGATTTCTTATTTACTTATTTTCCTATCTAAAAAAATCAATTTGAATTAAACAAAGGATATTGTTCGTTGTCAAAATGTCCTTCTCTTCTTAATCCTTATGCACCAGCAACACCGTTGCAATGATGTAAAAGTGTGGCGTTTCGTGGTACAATCGTACGTAATCGTCCAGCTTTGGGTCGAGTATGTACTTCATCTTGTAGTGTATTCCTTGCTGCTGTTTCTCCACTATCGTTGCAATGCTGATGATGCGGTGCCTAGGTGGAAAGAAAGCAATTGATCGACTCTTGATAAAAAAAATTGAAGCTTAAAGCAGCCGAAAACCAACCGTTTAAAGTTCATCGCCTTCATCCGGTCCTTGATCTGCTTGGAGATGTTCTGACACATCTTGAGATTTTTGGCCGGATTGTACACGTAGCGCATTTCCTCCTCGTCCACATCGAACTGCTTCTCGACGATCCGTTCCATCATGCGCCGGATCTTGTCCGCGTTAAACAGTGGCCGCTGGTACAGTTCCTCCCGTTCTTCGTTGTTGATGTGCTGGTTAAGCTCGTCGGTAATATCCTTAAACTTGCTTTTCCGTTTCCCTAGGGCCGCCGTCAGCGTTTCGCTGAACAATGAACCGGCTTTGCTTGGAGTGCGCGCCAACGGAGCTTTGGAGCTTTATCACGAAGGGGCGAAAAACGAAGAAGGGAAATAACGCAATCGTAAAGGACGACGGTAAGTGTGTGTGTGTGTGTGTATGTGCGTAGGATTGTTGCGAAGTCATACGTACGTGGTGGTGGTACTGGCAATTTTCACTTTCCCCCAAACGGCCATTCTGTCGGTGTAATGTATAACCGGACCCGGGATCCCACTCTCTTGGAGAACCTTCTCCAGCCGTAGCGCTGTATCAACTGACGAACACAACAATTCAACGGCAATCGCAAGGTGCGAAAGAACGCGGTCCAGATTGAGTACAACGTTCCCCAATTGCGAGAGGTAGGTCACGAGGTTGATGGGAACTACACCGTTCGACACCTGGCAGCCAAGCTGGCACAACTTTTGCTGCCCGTGTTGCCGGGCACAGTTTAATAACCACCGTAGGAGTAGTAAACAACACTAACCTCTCCCCTAGGCGAGATAGTTTGGCATCGATAGAGCACCACGCTCGATTGCACGGCATGCAAAACGGGGAGAGGGTGTTAGGATGACTTTATGGAGCAATTTATATGAACTTTGATGCGGCACGAACCGGCTTGGGTGGTGCAAAAGTTAGGCTCTTAGTGAGTGGTGCAATGGGCCACCAAGTTTTACCCACCACTCGTCCCGCTCGAGTTCCCTGCGTTTGAGTTTTTATTAGTTTTGCGTGCCAAAAAATCAATCCCGGAGTTCATGGAGCGGTATCGAAATCGCGCCTCCAAGTTCTGGTGCAGTTTTGAAAAGGCCCTGTCCCTAATGAGTGACGTGGGAATCGTCGTTCGCAAGATTGATGTGATGTCAGGCTGGCTGTTTAGAATAGTTGCTATTCTTCAGGGTAACACTTAGAATCTCCGATTCATTACCTTGCATGAATTGCTCCAATAAGGACGGCTAGGTTCTGTGGACCTCGTAAACAGAGAATGAAGTGTTTGTTTGTGCGTGAGCCAAAACGACTAAGTAGAAGCTAGTGGGCCCTTTTTTGTCTTACATAGCCCTCTGATTTATCTTACAACACATTCCTACCGAATGGTGTTGTTGGACGGCTGATTCATCGGACCGTGTGCCATAGAGAGAGAGAGAGCGTTGGTGTTCTGCCGAGCAATGCGATGCGCACCCAAGGGCTCGTGTAATCTTGCAAATATTAGCACGCCCGCTTCATTCTATCTGAAATCCCCGCCATCATTTATCATCATCCGTTTATCGTCCGGCGTCACAGTACTCTTCTCGCGCCGATATCCGATCCGGAATGTCAGGAGATCACAGTGCCGTGATTAGTCAGCAAATGTGTGTCTCCGCCTGCTGCCACTGACTCCGAACAAGGGCAAGAGCATGTTGTGCTATTTTAAACGGAACGGTTCTGTACCGTCTCAGTTTCTGCAATACGAAGGTCGCGTGGAACGTGTGTCGTATGGGATTTTTCTTAAACTCCCCGGCAGTTGTGGCAGACAAAAGACACGCGCGTCGACGATGAGTTTGTCATCTCCACCGTCAATAATTGACGGGAGTTCATAGGGCTCCGAAATGTGTCCGGATTGTGGGACAGTAGCGCCACACAGCTTTTTTTTGGCGGGAAGGTACGCAGAAGGGTGCGCGTCCCCTTCCAGCGTGTTGTCGAGTAAGTGATGCGCCCTGGGGTGTATCCAATTTCGTTCCAAAACAGCGGGTACGAACCTCTGACGTCTGGGAGAAACCGGAGCACAGACGAAGTCCGTAGACATGCCTGTATGATAAATGAAGGTGTAGAATGTAAGCGATAGCGAGATGGAAGAGCATACAGATGAATGTTAATGTAATGTATTTGATTCATTTCGTTCACCGAGGAATGGCTAATTCGTTGCTAATTTATGTATCTTTATTTATTTAACAACCACTTTTTCACTGTAACGAAATCAAAAAATGTTACACGTTACGTTACAAGGAAGTTGGAGCAAGATTTTAACGCCCGTTCCAAACCCAAACCAGCGTGTTTGTTTGCCCAACAATGATAGCCGTTGCAAGTTTGGATTCGTTCAGATATATCGGTGTTCACAACGGTGGTCGGTGACGTCAGAGAACGAAAGATCGCCAAGCCGCCGAGCCTTTGCTGTTCGTTACGAAGCCGTATAAAGAGCAGGGAAGAGAAACCTAGTGGGGCTCTATCGTTTTTCGGTGCTTACTTGCTTACTTACTTGTGAGGAGCTTGGCGGTGGTCTTGGAATGTTGCATTATACCGGCCTTTCTGATAGACGTCCGGATTCACTAATATGCCATGTTCTTCTTCTTTTTTCTTGGCACTACAACCTCGTGAGGTCTTGGCCTGCTATTGCTAGCTCTTTATGACTTAGTTTTAGCCGTAGCTGGATAGTCAGTCCTGCGTACGGGGAGGCGATCCGCCGGGATGACCAGTCTCAATAATAGACTTCACGATTGATTGATTGAGATGCATCCTCCATTCTCCACCAATAGGTTCATGTCTCAGACGCCTATGTGAGTACTGGGACTACAGTTACACTGTGTAGAGAAGAACCAAATTCCTCATGTTCGAGAGCTCAAGAGAAGTAAAGCTCAAGCTAACGTTGCTGTTTTAGCTTTTTTGAGGGTGCTCTATTAAGTTATGCACGATCGTAGTCCATATAGTGATAACAAAATCGGGAATTCATAGTGCAGCTCCTTCGCTGTTTAAGTGCTGTCAACAAGTTCCGGGAGTAGCGAAGCAGCTTATTCGCTGATTAGGATCTATCTGCCGATTTCTCCAGTCTGTTTGTTAAGCCTTGTCAGTAATATTATTTAATATTTTCTTTAATCACTCCCAATAGTTGTGGCCAATTTTAAAACACAAAAATAGAAAATAAATAGCCAAACACCGCCCTGAGTTGGTAACCCCTGGCACAGTTTGTTTGTGGCCGCGGTACGCTGCGAACCTGCAGTGCGTAAACCGCTTTGTTAAACTTCTTCGCTGGTACGGTGTGGACGCCACCCCGAACAGATATCGCGATCGTGCAAGATCTTCCCGCTACCAACCTCCTTGTTGCGTTGTAGTTGTGTTTCGTTTGATATCGTAGCAAGCGCGTCGTTTGCGGTTTAAAATTGCGCCCTTTTCCGAGGCTCATTTGTCAGGTAGATCGTCATATGCGTGTGTGTGTGTGTGTGCGCGATCGTGAGTGTTGTGACCGGTGTGATGATTAGCTACGGCACAAGGAATCTGGGTGTGATGAAACCGGTGTGTGTGTGTGATGAATCCCAATATGTGCTAGTCCTAACTGAGTCAAGTGACGTATAAACAACCTCAGCAATTACCTGAGCTGGAGAGGGTTGAAGATCGTTCTGGGAGGTTGGGAGCGCGTGTGTTGGGACAGGGACGATAAGATAGGCACACTAAATCTGTGTGTCTCACTGTCACACCATCTTTGGGTCGAACGACTTAACCCAACCACAGCCCCATCACCACCGGTTGCTGCTGCTGTCTTAGAGCGTCGATCGTTTCCAGTTTTCCATCGTTCTGATCTTCGCTCTCGAGCTGCCGGTGCCGGTTTGGGTTGTTGGTTTTGGTTCGGTTGGACTCCTTAAGCCGGGGGAGAGATGTACATCAGATGAGAATTGTTTTCATTTTATAGCCTGTGTCCCTGTGCGTAAAGTGTGCTGTACGAAAGAAGAATCAATCTGCAACTCTTGACGAGTCAGTGTCCATTGCTGTCCGTTCCTGGCCCTTCTTTCACACACACACACACACACACACGCTCAGACACGCAAGTGATTGCGATATTTTACGCTAAATTAGATTTCTGCAATTTACTGATCGTGTCGTTCTTCCCCATTCGTCCGTTATTGCAGAGGCCGTTTTGTTTCATGTTTGGTGTGAATTGTTGTTAACCGCAAGAGTCCGGTTGGTTTGTGCTGTGCAGTGCTTAAAATCAATTGAAAACCAAAATAAGCAGTGCGGTGTGTGCGTGTTTGTATACACGAAGAAGTAATTTCTTTTAGCCCTGTTTTTTGACGAACCTCCTACCACGGAGTAAGGCGACAACGACAACGACAGCAGCAAGATGACTACCAAGGCGGAAAATAAGATCACGCTCAAGATCGAAACCGCTAAAAATAGCATGATGAAATCCCGTAAGTATGGGCAACAACTCCTTTTTCGACGGGGTTACTGGAGATCGCCGTCCGGGGGGATTGCATCCGCGGTGTGACAAATGTATTATTTCTTTGTGTCGCATAACAAAAAATGCATTTTTGCACATGCCACCGGAAAAAGATTTGTCAAAATGGTACGTGAGCAGGAACCCGGTGTTGGCAACAAGCTGAAGTCAAAAAAAGGACAAACCTCCGATCATACACAGCTGCGCTGCTACATTGTTGACTGCGCTCGGTTTTCGTTACACCGTACAGCTCGCTGCATAACGTTAACCGATGCGGTTTAAGTCTCTTTATGCATGTATCGCGCGATATGACTAATGCAACAACGCGTCCACAACATTCGCCTATTAGCTAAGGCCTCAAATCGCATAAAGACCACAGCGGAGGGCTTGCAAGCAAATAAGAGTTGGTGCAAACGCCAATCCGCACAGATCCGTGACGGTGTAAATTGGTTTACGTTGAGTTGGTCAATCTCTTACCTTGCCTGTGAGTGGGCTGCTCTCAGCCATGGAGATAAACACAGAGGGAACGAAGCAACAAAAACAAAATCGTTCCAGTTAAAGCGCATTGCTTCCTTCCGTCGGCTCTTGTTAAGCTAATCATTTAAAGCTTCCTGCCTTTGGTGGTCCGCCAACGATCAACCAACCTCTCTCTCTCTCTGGCTGGAAGGCTGTGAGATTGTGGTTTATCATGCGGAGAAAAGCATGGATAAGGAAAGAAAATCCCCTACACTACTACTCGCTGCAGTTGGCGCGAGAGATACTGCTGGACGCGACGCGAGTTTAACTACACGCGCGTCGTTGTTTATATATTTACAAGCATCGAAGAAGCGTCGTAACATCGCTGCTGCATCATACAAATCCAAAACCCCCGAATGCCGCCGAGGCGTGTGTGAGACACGTCTGGAGAAACTCAGTTTCACTTGCTTCAGTTTTTCGGGCCCCTTCCTTGCCAAACCCCTCCCCCTGCTTCATTCCCATCCGAAGCAAGTCCGAATTTTTAATGTAATTTTAACAAAACGATCTAATCTAAATTGCTTTCTCTCAGCCCACAAAAAACACCACGATCGAGGCACATTGAACCGTTGGACTCGGCTCGTCTGGTGGGCAGACAATTTGAAATAATATTTTCCCCCTGGCGGCATGCTGGGTGAGTGGTAGCTGGGGTGGTGGTGGTGGTGTTACTTCCGAATTTCACTTCGGAATGAATTTTCGGCACGCTGGACTGCTCTAAACCGCACCAGAAACGATCGGGCCAGCAAGAAAAGTGTAAGGGATCATCAAATCCACGTGGAAGGGAAAAGCTTTTATGTTTTCACACCCAGTTTTGGGGGGGTTGAAACGGCCCGGGGGGAGGGGGTGGGTAGGGCAAGAAGCCTTGAAGGTGTAAGATTTTCTATGCCCGCTTCAACACCGACACGATCGATACCACTGTCCGGGGGGATGGTGTGGAAATTGGTTGGAATATTGATTTTTGTTTTCCTTTAAATTGTTTTCTTGTTTGGAAAAAAGCAACGGATTGCCCGTACACCGTGGTTCTAGCGAAGGGAAATTCGATACAGTTTCCCGGTAGCGATCGGTTCTCGTTAGTGGTTTCGGGAGGGGTTTTTTTTCTTGTTCGTATGACCGCTTTCTTAATCAAACTCGTAGAATGTTGTAGGGTCCTCAATTCGCTCGACCGAAGGCCACCGTACTCACTTAACCGGAGGAAGTGTGCAAAAGTAAAGTAAGCCACACATCATCGCACCAATCGATACAATAAATCCCATGCACTGCGCCCCCCGGAAATGGTTTCAAATTGCTCGTTACTCTAGACGGCCTGTTAAAGGAATGGAAACCGGTAATGAAATCCTCAATCACCACCGACATGTGGCCCGTTGTTGATGCTCACGCTGTTTAGAAGCGGTAGACAGTTAGGGCCGGGTGAGAAACACTTGAAAAAACAGCCATCAATCATCGACCCTGTATGGGCAAGTCTCTTGGAGCAGGAGGAATGGGACATTGTTTACATTGATTGGTGATTGGTGTGGTGGATAAGTTGTCTGAACCTGTGGTCTTTTTGGGTTAGGATAGAATTAGAAGCGATTAGTGCAACCGGGATTGGAATTTTGTGGATTTGGAGTGTGAAGACTAGAGTTATGGAGAGAGGAAGGAGTTCCAGAGCAACCCCTTTCAAAGCCTAGCTCTGGCAAGTCTAATTCTCTATGTCGTCTATGTCAGAATTGAGCATATCTTACTAAGATGGTCAAGTCTTCGAGTTGAGTCCAGATCTCTGTGCTCATCTACATCTTTTGACTAGCTGATGGGACATAACTTCAGCATGCTCATCTCATGCCGGCGGCTATGGCTACAGTCAACTGAGTCTCCAGGATCTTAGGAGTTTGTGGAGCCAATAGTGAACACAATTCCCCTGATATACACAGTGCAAGGTGTGGAAGTGTTCTATCCTGTTTCAGCCTTATCCTTCGCAACTGGTGCATTGCGTTGAGAAGTTTCCACAGGTTCTAGTAGATTGTTGTTTCCTCAAGATAGGTGAAGGTTTGGACGACCTGAAAGATGCGATTATTATACAAAGGGATCCAATAAACACCACAATTTCTTCATGCAACCAACCTAACATATTTTATTTCTTTCGTTCTCTCTCTCTTTTCAAACGTCCCTCACAACTTCATCACCTCCGGCGTGGACCTGGTGCGCAATGTGATGCAACAACGCTCCGACGAACCGTTGTCGTCATCCGTATCAATTTCATCGCCACGCCATTCTCGACGAAATCCCTGCCGGGTTCATCTAACCATAGCGGTAAGTATGAAGAGGCCGCACCGCCTAGACCGTCGTGAACATATTTCCACCTCGATACGCAAGCAAGAGCACGACATAGTACTATTCTAACCATAGGCATAGGTTGTGTGAGGTGTTTTATCCATACACCACTGTGTTACACGCGCCGGAGTTGCATCACGTGCAGCACGATCCACCAAGCATAATGCAGGTGGATGCAGCAACCGTTTAAATGCGCGGCACCACCTTGTAGAAGGGCTCCGAAGGAACGAATTCTTCCATTCCCTAGTGCGTGATCGTGTAGCGATCGGTCCAAACCGCGCGCGCACTATGTGATGGACAATTTTTCATCGAAAGGCCCCAAAATATGCACCAAATAGCTGTGCCACCCATCGTCATCATCATCATCATCCTCGTCATCGGGTGTGTGTACGTGCTGTAAGACAAATAAACCGTTACCGCATGTGTGTTGCTAGGGACGCGTGCCGTGCAATGTGTGTTGCGCTTTTGTTTGGTGCCAGCTAACGCCACCGGTTCCAAATCACTGCACCACTATCGAACACCCGAATCGAATCACCCGGTTGCATACAGAATGTTATATGTGTTTTTTGGAAAATTGAAAACAACAGGCCCCCGTTTGGACAGTCTATCGGTGTCACGTATCCTTTTAATTGGGTTTAAATATTTATACCACAACCAGCAGCTAACACCGCCCTGGCCGTGTGTGCGCGTGTCCCTTTCACTTGGCCGGCGATGGACGTGTGATGATGCGTCGCGAACGATTGAACGAATTTCCTAATGTGTGTGTTTTCGGTGCACACATATTGCGCATAATGTTGCTGTTGTTTCCAGTTGCTTTACATTATGGATAGCGCGTACGCTTTTGTACGGCAATTTGTACCTACGCAATTGTCCATATCGAAGAACCGGTGTATTGGAATTATGCCGAATTGTGTGGCCTGCTTACTGCGTTGAAAGCCTGAGTAAATTCGGTAGGTCAAGTAGCACCAGCACCACTGCCCAGAAACAGTTACTCGTACTAAAATGCTCTCCGTACACAGGCACTTGGCCTGATTTAGCCCTAATCGTCGACGATTGGCCTGTTTGACCAAAGCACACGATCGATCCCTAATATCGATGTTCGCGATAAGTTTGTGGCCCGGTGGAAAAAACAACATCGTTGATTGATTGATTTACTTTCACGCTCCTTTTTTCCGCGCGTATGATTGGGTTTTCCGTTGCCGGAATTGGGGGAAAGCCTTGGGAGATCGGATGCGTCTGCAAAAATCATTAAAACGTAACGTGCGCTCGTGCTGGAAAGCGTAAGTGGGAAGTGAGCATTGCTCGGTAGTCGGCGAAGAGTTTGTGTTGAGCAAGCGCTGTTACGTCAGCATTCCGACACTCTGACCAGGAAGGAGAGCAGGCCGAGGGACGCGCGCTCATTAACGATACGCTGCATTTGCAGCAGATGAAATGATCTTGCCAGATGAAATATGCCTTTAATTCGAAAATCAATTCGTTCAACTTTAGTTACATTTTAAAACAGTTTCTTCCTTTCGGCGGGGGGCTGACATAAGCGCGGATCGCCTTTCCCACCCGACGTTGAAGCGGGCAAATGTTCGTAATTTATTTAACGCCTAGCGTAAATTCGTTCAATTCGTCGACCACCGTCGGTCGACACAGTGGACACAATGCTAAGAGAGCGTAGCATTTTACATCGAGCTGATTGCTTTCCCTCGGCAGCAGCAGCACTAGTTTGCTTTGTGTTAGATGAATTTTTATTTGAAGGGAAAGTTTGTAAAGATAAGCTCTTGTAGCGCAAGTTGCTAGCCTAGTTGCATTTTCATGTGCCTATAATGGCGGAACTCGCATTTTTATTGCGGAATGTAACGCTGTAGCTTACTGTCTGGTCAAATGTCCTGTTTTTTGAGGTTAATCGTACTCAGAGAAGTAGACGGTAGCCGATTAAACGTTTGATAACGAAATGACAAACGGGCCACTTTCGGTTCGGTAAAACAAAACTGTAACTGTCACTTTCAAAATGTAGGCGCGCGCGTCGTACAGCTGAAACGTTATACGGGAGGTAACGCTGAGGTAACGCTCGGTTAAGCGTGAGCGTTTTCTGTTTTGCTGTGTAACGTGTAAAGAAAGTTTCGTTCGGGAAATATATTTTCAAGCAAATGTGGTTGTTGCCATTTGGTAAACGGTTGAATTATTTATCAAATTTAGTGAGCGGTGAGGTGCTATATCAATTGATTTTATTAATTAGTAAGCATAAATTAATCATAATGAAGCAGGCAAAAATGTTCAATAACAATTTTGTCACATTTACAAACGCGTTTGAGCGCAAAGACCGATTAGAAAGGAAGCACTTCGCGAGTGCATAGACCTGTCTTGTCCGCGAAGGGTTAATCCAGCAGCGTCGCAGAGTCGTTTTGTGATATCGCGCTAATACGCGAACAGCATATTTACAGTGGCGCTGCGTTTCGGTTCACAGGGCGAGAAAACGAATCTGTAGGCGTGTGAATTGTGCGTGTGTTGCGGAGCTTTTTGTCGTGCAAAAAGGTGCGTGTCCGTCCGCGTCCCGGTTGCAATCCGTACCGGTGTGTGATCATTTCCGTGTGTGCAAGTAACTTCCAACCCGCAGTGTGTGTTCTGGTCGACGGGAAAGGTTAGCGCGACGGGCCAGTTGCAATAGCAGGGAGGCCTCTTTCTGAAACGGTGAAGAAGAAACAGCGCATCACACACGCATCGAAAACACTTGAACCCGAAAACTTGTCCAGCGAGGTTGTGTGTTGCTCCGTGCGTTGCTGTTGGAGAAACGTACTAGAAGGGGGCGGGTTAAGGGGTGGGCGGGAGGACGAAGGGTGAATCGTATACCATAAAAGGATCTACCACTTCTCCGTGCTGTTGGAAGAAGAGGAAAACATGAAAACCGACCCATTCGATTGCGGCTCTGTGTGTGAGTGTGTATGCGTATCCTTTTCCATCGTGTGTGTATGTGTGTGAGTGCGTGCAGCATACAGCGAAAAGCAGCCTGTCAAAAGCAACGCCTGCTAGTAGGGGGCCCACAGGACACACACTGGAAAGGTGGAAGCAAGTGGAGTAATATTCTAAATTAACGCGACATCTTGCGTGTGTGTGATGTGTGTGCGTGTTGATTGAGAAGCTGCCGTCGTGGCTGCGTTGTCGTCCGCCTCGAGAGTCGGCAACGGGTCGGAATCCTTGTGCAAAAACCGGTACACAGGAAGCTTGATAGTGTTTGCAGTTGTTGGAAGTAATTTTTCTTCCCGGTTGCGGAGTGCTAAAAGCCAACACCCTTTGTGTAAAAAGAAGATACAGGAAAAAAACATAGCATCTTGGTTCGGTGACGAGCAGGACGAAACGTGACTGTGTCTGTGTGTGTGTGTGTGTGAAGAAACTGGACTGGAAACAGAAGTGTGAAACAGAATCTAGTGGGAGTGAGTCGGTGGTATATGAATGTGTGTGTGTGCGCGCTTTTGAAGCATAAAGTACAACTGCACCAGAAGAATATGTGCCCGGGGAAGAAACAGCATTGAACGCAACATTTAGAAGCAGCAGCAGCAACAGCAGTAGAATATCTTAAAAGACCAAAAACATGACTCATAACCCGCAACAAATACTGGACGCGACGGCTGCTTTTTTATGCGCTCTGCTTATGTTCCTCTTGCTTCCAGCCCAGCCATATTTCATATCCCAGCGCTTGCTTTGATTTATTCGTCGAAAAGCAAAAGCTTCCAGCAGATGGTTGTGGCTATTTTTGTTTGGCTTGCAAAAAAGCCATCATTTGTGAAAGTGATTATTTAATCTCTAGAAAATAAGGAACTGCTACTACAACGCTACAGCACCCGTTTTATATTGTCCTAAAGCGATGAGACCTAAATTCACGGTTCACGGCTGGCATGAAACATGATTGATGTGGAGTATTTTGGGCGAAAGTTACTACTACCAACCAAGCCTACTGGGTTGAAAAGTGGTTCGATGGTCACTAAAAAATAAATAAACGGGTGTTATCAAGAAATAAATACTACGTACGCACACAGAAGCCACCCTTGTTTTCTCGATGGCTTCGGTGTTTGGCCCGGATAATTTGATTGAAAAAATCCTCCAACTCTGCGTTAGATCAACATAAAATTTCCAATGAAATAGAATGCCAATTAAAATCGAAGTGAGCATGCTGTTTTTTGTGGCTGTAACAGCCCTCCGATGTGTGTGCCCCGGCTCTTAGGTCTCTCGAAACGCACCAACCTGCGTATTGATTACACAATAATAAAAGCGAAAGGAAGCTATCCGGAATCAACGTAAGCGAGAAGGAGGAAACCGCAAAAAAGGAAACGTCTTTTTGATCGATTGCGCGCGTGTGTGTGTGTATGCTTCCCTCGATTCGCGAATGTGTGTGGAGGTCGTTTGGAGTTGTTGCTTGTTTTTTTTTTTGTTCGTCTTCCCATCTACACAATCGTCAAGTTCGGACTAATTTTAGCCGTTCTAGGCTTGATTCATTGCATGCCGTGAGTAATGCGGTCCACAAACCACTTCGGCACCCGCTTCACCGCAACACTAACAGTACGAGGTAAAGCGGGAATTACTCACCATCGAGCAGCAGCTTGACTACCGATTAAAGTGGACGAGTTCCGTGAAGGAATCTTGCCCAGTGGTAGACGTGCATATGTGTGATGTTGTCCATATACAATTATTAATTGTGTGATGCTGCTTAGCTCATCTCATGCAGCCTGTTAGAAGGGAAACGGAGTATTTGCTAGATCTCACGAATTCTAGGGCATAAATCTCATTCCATTCCACGTACCTCTTTCAGGGTGTGTATGTGTGAAGCGGACGTGGTCGTTGGTTCGGGAGGCAATACCATAAAAACGCTATCGTGCAACAACTGACCGTGGCCTGCGCCCTCCGCCACAACTCCCTTGCGAACGGCGCGCAAGCGATGACGGACACTTAGACTGCTGGATTGCCGCTTATCGGCGGAAAAAAGAACCAAGACAAACATTGCTGAGAGATAGGAGGGTGTGCGATGTACTACAATACCATAGGCTGCTAGTTGATGTTGGACGTACTTGAATGTTCGTCGTGAGGCCTCACCAACGTCCGTGTTTTGACGTGCCAAACGCGCTACCAACAAGTGATGAGCGCAACGCACAAACATAACGCTAAAAACCCACCGGAAGTCCTTCCCGGTTGTAGAATCAACACAGCATGTAGGTGATGGTATGGCGCGCGCGTTACACACCGATTATGGATGGAACCGACGCGCACATTTGGTGGACCTCTTTGGAGTGGCTTTCCGTCAGCCACACCAACGAAGAAAAAAGCGCACCCATATTTGAATCGAGTAATGCTCAGCACATTTGTTACGGACTAGAGAGCGAGGTGCGGCCAATGCGAAGGGGACAGGGAAGCAGAGGAGGTAAAACGTTCTGGAGTTGCGCTTATGCGGCAACTTATTCCAAACACCACATGTCGGGCGAGCGGAGTGTACTCAGCTTAGCGATTGGACATAACAGAGTGTGCCGTAAGAAAAAATCACGATCATACTCTTATTCCGGGAAGCTAGCAAGCGTGTGTACGTACACCGTACGCCCGTTGCAGTGTGAACGAACCACGTTCTGGGTCATATGCCTCCCGATGACTCCTCCTGCCGATTGACTGCAAAGCGGGTACGTACATATGCTGCTGCAGTGCAGTGACAGAATGTTTATTTGTTCATCTTCCATTCCCAAAGACGAATGGGTTCCTCTGGGCCATCATGGACAAAGATGCATTTTTTGTTCCTTTCGCTTCTGTGTTCTGTTTATAATTGAGATCTCGCAGTGCTTGGTGGAACCCCTTTTGCGTCCAAGGTTTCTGCTTCGTTTCCAACGTGATCCAGAGCATCGATGAGAGATCGAGAGGAACCGCCACTATCGGAATGTTACATCTCATTTTTCTACGAAGACTCCGAAACATGAATGTTCGCGCGGACAACCGGCCACATTGTGTCTCACCCCATATACATACTGTATGTACGCCGAGACGACACAGTTTCCGATTTACGAGGACCCTTCGAACATATCGGGGTACCACAGTGCATGTGGTAGTAATTAATCGGTTCGAGCGTACCATATTCACTTCATACGCACATTTTTAGCGGAGGAAACATTGTGAGTGGTGGTGGTGGTGGTACAGAAAACACTCTAGCGGTTCTCGTTGTGTGTGAAACAAAAATGCAGTAATGCATCTTGCATTCATTATCATTCACTTAGAAAACGCATGCGCGTGACGCAAAGCACGGGACGAACGCTGGACAGTGGGAACGAAGATAAGAAAGATAGATAGAGCGGTTACTGTTGTTGCTGCTGCTGTTGCTCTCTACTGTTGCCCCTTTAAGTAAGAACCGGCCTTAAATTGTTTCATTCGGAATAAATTAAAAATCATCGATCACAAGCGTGTTGCATTCGCGCGCACCGTCCATCTCTCGCGTCGTTGAACAATGCTTTGCAAAATGGTTGATTTAGTTAGTTTAAATCATTGCCAATGTACTTGTATTTTATTGGCCTTCCTTCACCACCGTTAATCTTCGATCGGATTTGTGCTTAGACTGGGGGAAACGTGCGCCTCAATGCAACAAGACAACGGTACTCCATCATCCGTTTGCCTTTAGGGTTAGGACGGTGCCGTTAGTCTGCGTAAGGCCCTGCCTACCCATACATGGGTGACACCGATTGCCATGCAAAAAAGGAGATCTTTTCATAAATATTAATAATGCGACGCATCGACGCTTGCTTGTTGCCAATCCCCCTATTTCCTCCCGGTGAGAATATGACCGATTTCTAAACGATTACTGGACCTCCATAACCTCAGAAAGTGATGGGGGGGAGTTAAGGCAATCGTTTGTTTCAATTAGATATTACCATCGTCCACTTCCACTGAAGCTGCTCTCTGGGGTGGGTTGGGATTTTACCCGGGACAGCGTTTGTTGGCATAATTTATGGCTCGTTAGTGATCGCTTTCGATTCGCACTGGAATGTCACAGACCCATTCGGGCCCAGAAGTCGCGGTGATCGCGCACATTAAACTACCAGAATAAAAGGTCGCGAGACGAGTGGGTCAGGGATGTGTAGCCTGCGATTGCAACTGCAACAATCATTCTAATGGTCGATCGATCGTACGATCTGTTTTCATTGAGTTTGTAAACATTACTTACACTTTATACGTTTTTCCACCGGGTTTATCTCAGAATGTTTCCAGCATAAAGACTGCGTGTGCGTGTGTGTGCGTTTGTGTGTTCCGTGAAAACAGAGAAGAAACAGTTCCTAACGGACCCGAAGTGTGACCCAGAGACAGGTGTCTATATGTGTGATAACGATAATACGATAAGCAGAGTATGAAAATATGAGTGCGTCAACGCCAACAGCAGCACAGCAAACGGCACCCGGTGCAGGTGGACCACCCGTCCCTCCGGTCAAGCCCGTTCTCTCATCGCCCGGCGCCTACATGGCCAACTTCCAGTCTGGGGCGGTGGCCGGTTCGACGGTGGCCCCACCAATCACGGCCGGCATCCACGGTACGAACAAGACGCACGAGAAGCCGACGATCGCCGCCCGGCCTATACCACCTCCGAAGCTGCCAAACTACTCGTCATCCTTTAACAAGATCGATCGCGATCGCAACGAGTTCAGCAAGATCGACAAAGCGGAACGGGAAAAGGTTAGCCTGGTGAGCAGAAGAGAGAGAGAGAGAGTACACGGGCGCACGTACAGAGGAAGCACAGAGAGCACGATCGTGTAGTGGCGCGTAGTGCCGGAAGATGATCCTTACCGACCAACGCGAACCAAATGATCCTCCTCTCGTGTGTTGCATGCAACCGGGGAAACATAAAATTTTATTGATATTGTTTTATAATCGGCTTTTCGCTCTTTGAAATCCTCATGCGATCGGTTGTGCGGACGCGTAAACAATCATTTAAATGTTAGGCAGAAGGGTTTGTGTTGTGGCGGACAGGGAAACGAGAGGGATTTGTTTACGTGGAAACATAAAATTTTATTGATATTGTTTTATAATCGGCTTTTCGCTCTTTGAAATCCTCATGCGATCGGTTGTGCGGACGCGTAAACAATCATTTAAATGTTAGGCAGAAGGGTTTGTGTTGTGGCGGACAGGGAAACGAGAGGGATTTGTTTACGTTGAGAGAAAGAAAACCGCTGGAATAATTTAATCATCATTGGCGGGCTAGATAGAATAATAATTCCATGGATGGTTTCACCGTTACAATATAAATACCGGCGGCCTGTCGAGACACGAGACGCTCCGGTTGGTTGGTTTTCACCTTCACAATTCAACGTTTCGGACGCAGACTGTGTTTAGAAAGAGCGTGAAAAAGCAACAGCCAAGCAAGAATTCACATTGTCAGGAATTAGAAGCATTTGAAAAAGATTTTACGCATCATTTAGATGTGGAGGGTTTTGCTGTAAGAGCTGGACAACATTTGTTTGATGATCATCTAAAAGCCCGCCTTAGTTTAATTCTATTGTTACGTTGCAGTAGATTGATTTCGATGAGTTTTTCATGGGATCGCTTTAGTGTAACTTTAATAGCTCGAATTGCAGTATTCTGTTGCTATTTTATGACATCAAGATGCATTCCGTAATGGAAAAGCCTAAAAAAGCTTTTAATTTGTTCTCCAAGCTGTCAGGAACAATTGTTTATTGAGGATATTTCAGCATTGTTGCAAAGATAACTGATAACGATCTAGAAAACCCGTCGTCCATAGTCTAGGATGGTAGTAAATAGTTATAGGAAGTTGTAACATTTTAATTCTATTTTTACGTTAAGTTTTATTGTTTTATCGTATCGTAATATTTACCAACTAATATGCCGAAGCCAGAAAAGGTTTAAAAGCATCAAAGGATTCGCGTATGGAATAGCCGCCATACGCCGTAAAGAAGACATGTCTGGTTGCCGCGTCTTTCCAATTTCTGTTCACTGCATGCGTATTTTGTGCCGTATCGTTCGTATCGTATCTGTTAGCATTAATTGATTCGTTTCATTTCATTTTGGTATGTGTGATTTTCAGTTGGCAACCAAGCGCGAAATGTTCTTCAAGTCGGAGAGTAACAGTCCGTCCGGACCGCCACCAAATCCACCGGTAGGACTGAATAGTCTCAACCTGGCTAACAACAACGTGATCGTGAGTTGAGCTTTGCGTTGTGTGGTTGGCTTCCTACTTTGGCTTCCCCGTTTTTGCTTCCTTTCACCACACCTCCATTTCGTTGCGTTTTCCTATCAACAATTTAGCTCCCATTTGCTGCTGCTTGCCCCTGTCCATTTGCCTTATTAATCCCACAGTACTAACTAACGCCCGGCCCTCCATCATGTTCGCTTCTCTATTCCGCAGCATAATAACAGCGCCAGCGCGGCCACGACCGACAAACACAGCACGGCAGCAGGGCTCACTAACTCGACCGGCGCTACTAACAACAGCTCACCGGCCGCTGTGTCGATTGGCGCAATGGTCACCAATAACAATCACAACGGGCTAAACGGATCCGCCGTAACCACGAACGGCAGCGGCCTGGCCGGGAACAATAATCTCGCCAGTGCCGGTGGTGTAAACGGGCTGACCACGAGCATGAACAGTGTTTCGTTGAAGGAAAAACGGGACGCACTGCTAAACCATCACGATGGCGGTGCGAACGGACACCACCACCATCACCACACCGATGCGGCGAACTCGAAGCTGGCCAACGAACGGCACGAAAAGGAAAAGCCGGCGATGAAATCGAAACCGAAGGAGCTGGACGGATACGTTGGGTTCGCGAACCTGCCCAATCAGGTGTACAGGAAGGCGGTGAAGAAGGGCTTCGAGCTGACGCTGATGGTGGTCGGCGAATCGGGGCTGGGCAAATCGACACTCATCAACTCGATGTTCCTGTCGGACATTTACCACGCCGAGCAGCATCCCGGCCCGTCGAAGCGCATCAAGAAGACGGTTGCCGTCGAGAGTACGAAGGTGTTGCTGAAGGAGAACGGTGTCAACCTCACGCTGACGGTGGTCGATACGCCCGGGTTTGGTGATGCCGTAGACAACAGCAACTGGTAGGTGGTGGTGGTGATGGGACCCGGGTTGGGTGGAGAGGCAAAGCAAACCCTAATCGCTTTTTTACACTCCCTTACAGCTGGCTACCGATTGTGGACTTTGTTGAATCGAAGTATGAAGAGTACTTGACGGCAGAGTCGCGCGTACACCGGACGGCATTGCCCGATTCGCGCGTGCACGTGTGTCTGTACTTTATCGCCCCGTCCGGGCATGGGTTGAAACCGCTGGATATCGAGTTCATGCAGCGACTGTGCGATAAGGTGAACATCATACCGGTCATTGCCAAAGCGGACACGCTCACGCCGGAAGAAATCACTCTGTTCAAGAAGCAGGTATGACGGGAACATACCTCCCGGGGAACAAAAGGGGAGTTTAAAGAGAAACGAACACTGTCTGAGACTGATTGTATGTGGTTTGATTTGTAGATTCTGAACGAAATCGCTCAACACAAGATCAAAATCTACGATTTTCCGGATCCGATGGACGAAGAGGAGGACGCTAAAGTACTGCGACAGCTTCGTAGCCGTGTGCCGTTTGCGGTTGTCGGAGCAAACGCGATTATCGAGATCGATGGACGCAAAGTTCGTGGACGACGCTATCCGTGGGGTGTTGCTGAAGGTAGACGGATCATCTGAACAGCGCATGTCGACATTCTCTGACGGTGTTCTATTTACTTTTCAGTTGAGAATCTGGACCATTGTGATTTCATCGCCCTGCGCAACATGGTGATCCGCACGAATCTGCAGGACCTGAAGGATGTGACAAACAATGTGCACTACGAAAACTATCGCTGTCGAAAATTGGCCGGTCTCGGTACCGACGGCAAAGCTAAGCTGAGCAATAAGTAAGCGTTTGAGCAAGCATCAAAAACTATTCGGTGTGGCAGTATTGGCCGTGCTATTTTTTTCTAACTCATTTTTGTTGGCTTTGTTGGTTGTGTGTGTATTTTCGCATTGCGAAGCCCTCCCTGCTAATCTAACATGCAACATTGATCTCGAACAGGGTGTGACTGGTGTATCGCACCGAGTGGGGACAGAAGAACTTTCTTCATTTTATGGTGTTCCTTCTTACTGTCCTCCCGGTAGCCTCGTCCATTCGCTCGTGATTCGGGAGTAAATGTTTTTCTTAGTTTATCATTTATTTAAAACACACGCACGTGCTTATTCAATACACTGCTGCTGCTGCTACTCTCGGTTAACACTAAATTCATTTTCATTTCTCACCCTTTTTTTGAACCAAAAACCAAACACTCTCGCCATATTCATCACACTCATCCAGCTTATGCAATATTGGAACGGTTAACACAAATGGTACTGGATGGTAAGTTAGTCTCCCCCGGCAAAGGGACATAATTGGTATTAAGTAATAACAACATCCATCCGCCCCCCTCCACCCATCATTTATTTGCTTTGTCTCACTACGAAAATGAAAAAATCTCACGGTTTAGGGGGTTTACGACGGATGATTGAGATTTTTTCTTCGTTTCTGGCAGAGACACAAAACTCTAGCGCATTCGTTGCTTGTCATGCATGCAGCGCTTTTCATTCTTTCGTTTGTTGATGCACACCTCATCCATTTTCAGTTGCTAATCGTAATATAAGAACAAAAGCGTGCGTGCTGCATGAAGAAGCGCAGTCGGCGAAAATTGTGTAGGAAGGGTGCGTTGAATACGAAATACTGATACGAAGTTATAATTTCCGTTGCACAGGAATCCGCTAGCCCAGATGGAGGAAGAAAAGCGGGAACATGAGTCGAAGATGAAGAAGATGGAAGCCGAAATGGAGCAAGTGTTTGAGATGAAGGTGAAGGAGAAGAAACAAAAGTTGAAGGACTCCGAAGCCGAACTAACCAGACGCCACGAGGAAAGAAAGAAGGT
>KZ062612.1:31676-49028 GCA_002091835.1 Anopheles maculatus
AAAACTCCATATAGCAAATTAGTAAACCAGTAAACTTCTTAAAAGCTGCTAAATAGAATCGTCAAAAACGTGGATTAGAAGGGCGCATAGGGATTTCCTGTTTTACTGATTCTAGCAGACGGGCAACGGGCGACGAAAATTCCGATCGGCGAGACTGAGATTTGAGGTAGTGTGTAGTGCGCGTGTGAGCTGCAAATCGTGCTGCAACAGGTCCAGAACAAGTAAAGGAATCTTTGGAAATCGGGATTTGGACAGGCATTATTATCCCAACACGGTTTTAGATATGAATAATAGTAATCACATTGTAAAAGTGACACATCTGTCCCCGCGCTTGCTCTCTCTCTCTCTCTCTCTCTCTCTCTCTCTCTCTCTCTCCCTCTCTTTGTCCTTCTTTTTGATTCTTCGTACATACATCTTGTGTCTCTGTTAGTAAGAAATGCTTATTCAAATAGTCACGCGGTCTCTGAATAAAGAATTATAAACCTACCAAATAAGAATCAGATATTGTTGTGATGATGATGGATCACGTTCGGGGTTTTGTGCGGGGATCGATCGTGTGTGTCTCGCTCTCTCTCTCTATCTATTACAAACGATTTAAAAAAAAAACACGTTCCAAACAGTTTCAACTGCATTAGAGAAACTTATAACGGAAAAACATAAAAACGAATGACAGCAACAACGGCACAGAACGGAATTCGAAATGTTCCAACTTGAGTAATCTAAATTGTGTTGTGTAAAGCTTCCTTCTCTCTCCCGGTGGATGCAGAAAGAAGAAGTTTGATAACGAAAACACACGTAAACAAAGAACGCGGGGATATATTATGCTTAAGAAAACATTTATTGTGTAATTTTATTTTTTTGTTTTGCATTATCGCATTCGAAATTATGTATCTCTCGATGTACATGCCAGGTTAGTACAGCCAACGCCAATAACAAGCATTTGGCATTTTAAAAGTTCTCGTAGTGGAAGGGCATGCTCCAAAAAGACGTTCAGAGTAAGAAGGTTGTTCTGTTCACTATTTCACTTTTCATCGTTCCTCAAAACGATGGGTGCTATCCTACTTCCTACCTTTTTTGGCGGTACTTCAGTCGAGATCACCTTTTCCGCCCTTATCTTGAAAAGAGTTCTGTCAATTCACTCGTTCACTGTCTGTTACATCCGAATACTACTTTTGCATTCCTTAGTGGAGAAATGCATCGTGTGCGAGCTAAGCGTCGGTTTCTGTAAATCCCCCTTGTTCGATAAAATATGTGTTCCACACACACGCATACATTCAGCACCATTGTAAAATGTTGGTATGGGCCACCCCGAACACAGGTATGGGTTCCGTTTATCAATCACAGTCTTGTGGTACAGTCGTGTTAGACAACATCCGAAAACTGCGTAAGTTCCGGAAATGACAGCCTACATAGTGATACCGGTGATCGTTCTAACGATTATGGCCATTTATTTTATGGTGGTGAGTGCATAATAATACTTACGTTGATTCGTGAGATAAACACAGATTTGGATGGAAACACACGCTTACACTGATTTTAAGTTCCTTAAGCATTACTGCTGAAGAAACGTGAGACAAAAATTCTCTATTGAGTCACTGTTATTTTTAAGCTGTGTTCTTCGTTCAGCTGCAGCAGCTATCAGTATCTTATCGGTTGGCTTAGCTGACGAAATTGGATAGCAAAAAAACACGCATACACACAAACAAACGCTGGCACAAAATGCCAACGGAAAGTGCAAGTTAAAAATGGTTCATTTTTAAATTTTCAGTACATGTACGACAGACGATTAAAGTCTATGCGTTCTGCTGCTGCTGCGGGTAAGTGTTGTACTTATGCCCCGTCCTCCCTGGCAGAGTCTATTGTTATATCGAAAGTGTGTTTTATTGGTTTTCCTAGCTACGACCACATCCACCTGCACCAACGTACGACAGGAAGGGATAGTGTACACAATTTCGAATACTCCTACAACCGGTAATGGTTCCGGCGTTCGCCCCGGTTCGGAACTTAACGGGGTGGCACACATTCGAATCGAGCCAGATGGACGGGCCGGTATTCCGCCGCCACAGTACGGTTACACGAACCAGAATTTAATCGTTGTCACGACTATTCCACGGGGTGCGTTTCCTGCTATACTCAAATGGAAAGATGGATGCAATCGTGCTGATCCGATATTTGGATTTGTTTTACAGATTTACCGCCTTCCTACGACCAGGTGATAAGGACACGAGATGATGAAACGTCCAACCGCGTTGCCGATCCATCGTGAAGACAATGAAAACTCCAAACAAATCTCATCCTGTACATTATTAAATACTCCAGTTAACCATATCGCTTCCTCGTTTGTTTAGATAGTTTTTCGCGTACGAAATAAATTATGTCTTGTTTTCATTTTATTTTTCTTATATAACTGTTTCAACAACAAAAAAAAAAACACGTTGATTGTACATAAAGAGTCGTCTTCTTACTCCTAAACGGATTTCCCATTCAGTATCTGCTGTAACGTCGGACCATAGCGTCCGTATGGATCGTCCGGTAGAAAGAAGCAGTCTTTTACCCACGTGTAGCCAATGACACGTGTTTCGATGATGCGTCGCCAGGCTGTAAATGTCGGTATTGCGTGATAGAATGGGACGACTCACAGTTGGAAGATGGATGGTTTGCTTACCAGTAGAAATCTCCAGCAGGTCCCGGAAGTTGTCGTTTGATATGATGACTCCATCAAACTGTTCCGCTATGGACAATATGAGGCTGCAAGTTGAAAAGATTCGCCCGTTAAGATGACGACATAATTCGGGCAAATAAGCCTATACTAACCGATCATCATATGTCGAGGAACACTGTCCGGGAAGATTCTTACTCGGCGCTAGCGTCACATCGCCATCGCGATTCAGCTTTTCCAACAATACGTAATCCGTACTTTGATGCTTCTTCAATCTGAAACGAGTCGAAACGGTAGCAAAATCAGTATCTTTAAGGGAGAGGCACCCGGCATATGCAACACACACACACACCTAAACTGAGGCACTACAGCGGTCACCTCATGGCCAAGCCGTTTGAAGTACTTTATACACAAATCTAAACCCTTCACGGAGAACATTTTACCGTTGAGATGGCTGGAAGAGAAGGAAACACATTTTCGATTCAATCATGCTCGATCGGCGTCCTCGAGACCGTCCAAACGTACCCAAACGCAACATTATTCCCATCGATGATTACCATCCGCTTTTTCGCTTCCAGCTCTTCAATGTGATGCTTAGCCAGGGGCGGCACCGGTTGCGGTTTGCTAGGCACTCCCAAATCCACAGGCCTTTTGTCCCATCGATTTTTCTTCTTTGGCTTTTGATTGCCATCATTTCGATTGGCCTGTGGTTTAAGCACATCAAACCCAAGCGGAATACAATCAAGCGTGGGAAAGGCAGGCGTTGACGTCTGGACATTGCTAAAGATTGGTTCCGTGTCGGAATAATCACTGAGATCGATCACTTCCGTCACTACTTCTGTGACGACAGGAGGAGACGCGGATGTTGATGGTTTCAACTCCGTATCGATTTGCGCGTTCGAGGGTAGATTCGAGCTGCTGCTACCGGTTGCACTATCGGTGGAAACAGTTTCCGTAGACGGCAAAGGCTTCACAGGTTTCGCGTCGATTTGCATCTCCTTCATACTCTCATTCATCGTCTGGTCGATAGTGCTGTCCAGCACTACTATTACGCTTTCGTCGGGATTGGTGGCCGAACGGTGATCCGCGCTTGGTGCCGTCGAATGATGAACCGTGCTTGGTGCCGCCGAATGGAGATCCGCGCTTGTTGCCGCCGGGCCGGCACCAACGTTGTACAGCGGAACTTCTGTCTCTCGTATGCCGGGGTTTCGATCGAGGTAGAATAAAGGCTTTGAAACTCCTTCACCGTTACGGTTCGAATCATTTTCTTCGTCTGAATCCTCGATTAGGATCGTATCGGTGGTTGATTTACGAGCTGAAGGAAGCAAAACTATTGGGGATTCGTTAGGTTTGGAATAATATTCGATCTCTGTTTGATTTACGTTTCTTTTGTTCCCTAGATTGAGTCGCACACGATCCACTCGCTTGTTGACAGTTGTTCATCGTGACGCATGCTGAACTGGCCTCTTGTAGATTTTCCTGCAGTCTTTCCCGCATTTGTTTTCGCGTCCGAAAGGGACTTTCGTTCATCTGAATTGCAAAAAAAAAAACAGAAAAGTTTATCAAACCACACACCAGACACACACCATCATTACACAAATCGTGGCTTACCTTCTTGAACTGCTCGGCCAATTTTTTACTCGATTTCATCTTATTGCCCGCGGTTCCCTTGAGTTTGATCGTGTTTGCCTTCATCTTAGTAATACTTCGTGTTTGTTGGGCCGCGGTAGCTTTCTTTGCCGATTTTTTGCGCGCCATGCTACCACGTGGAGGGAATATCGTAAAAACAAAAGAGTTTGTAGGAATCATTTGTTATTTTGGTATGAAGCGGAGTCCGATACGACGACGAGATGCTGTCTGATGGATGATGTTTTGAATCAGTAGCTACAAACACTACCACGTTCTGGACTGCGCATGTCCTTGCTGGACCATCCACAGCCAGCACTCTTCTCACAAAAGATTCGAGGTAAAATCAATGACATTAGTCACGATAGTTTGCTGCAACCCTCTAGTGCGTCGCTTTAGTTATTTAGAATAGATTGTCCACGCTCTCGACAGCATCCATCGCAAAAATCGGACACTCGAGTAAGGGAGTAGTGGACTCGATAGAACGGAAAGAAGCGGAAGATGGAAAACATATGGGAAAACATTAGCACAGCGCTAGAACTTTCGCCCGAAGTATCGGACAGGTGGTTGGCCAAGCTTCGCACGCAATACGCACAAAGCCATCGTCACTACCACACGGAGTCCGAGTTGATCCGTCGGAAAGTGCCACATTTAGCAGGGGCCAGTATATGCCTACAGCTGGCCACACTCTTTACACTTCGAGGCGGATAAGGACTGTGTTGCACGGAATTGTGAGGTCGTAAGTGAATTCTTCGCCGACGCACAGCTGGACAATGTAAGTGCACACACAGCAACAACAGATGACTGAACTGGCCCACCCACCAAAGTGACCCATTCTCTTTTCAACTGTAGAAAACGCTGGAAACCAATGTTAAAAGATTGCTCGGGGACGTACAGATGGAAGCAGGCGATCTGTCCGCAGATGATGTTCAATTCTTCCAAGATCTAGATTTGCTAGTGCTGGGGTAAGTTTTTGCTGGCGGTAGAACCTTGTAAGTGCAACCGAAAATGTGTGATAATCGTATCATTCTTATTCCTACACTCCAGCACACCGCCGGAAGACTACAAACAGTACACCCAGCAGCTTCGCAACGAATGTCCGCGCGAGGATGTTAGTTCCTACGACAAAATGCGCCTAAAGGTAGAACAATTCTTGGAACGAAGTGAGGCGCATAGTAAACAGTTAAACCATCGCTTTTTGTACTTGTTTTTCCTCCCTTTAGCTGCTGCAAACGCTGTGTCGCATACCGAGCATCTACATGACGAAGGAATTTAGCGAACGTTTCGAAAGTACCGCACGTTCTAATATTGAGCAGGAAATCAAGGATTTGCAGTCGAAATAAAACCGAAAACTGCGAGCCAATACTCACCTTTATAATGCTGTCACCCACCCGCTCCGTAAGTATTACCGTTTTCGCCGTTGCGTGTTCGAGCGTGTTCGACGAAACGACAGTTCCACAACGCTGTTTCAAAATCATTGGATATTTAGCTCGAAATGATGCGTTGGGTAGGATTATTAGAACAATTTAATAACACACTTATTACTGAGCTAGTACTAATGTTGCGGCAGCTGTGCGCAATAGCACAATCGTAATTGAGGAAAAACTTTATCGTAATGTGTACTGTATTGCAACAATAAAGAAGCGAAGTAAACAAACTGGCCCACGCGCGCAAACTGTCATGTGTTTGACGTTTTTCCACCGCTGACAGCAGTGCGGACTGTCATGCAGTTTGCTGGTTCCCAGTTAACAATTGTGCTGATTGGAATGGCGGGATGAAAATGTTGGTAAACTAATTGAGTTTAATGCATATATTTTATGTTGCAAATTGCATGGTTTGCTAAACATACTTCCAGATGGTGAATCGCACATCACACAATGCTGAATAAATCATGAAGAGAAGCGAAATTACGAATAGAGCTGTGCACTTGTCAACAGCTTGTTAGTGACGCTTAACAAGGCACATGGGAATGGGAACTCCACGGCTGCAGTACGATGTGGAACTGTTTTCAATTGAATTCGATTGTTTGTGCGAGGAGGACGCATCGTTCAAAAGTAAGGTTCCGCTGCGTGAAGCATTTTCAAAATACGAAACCACGATTCCTTTGGTGCCAATAGTGTCAGCATTTCGGTCGGTTGATCTCAGTGTGTGCATAAAAACGAGCACGAAAATAAATAGAAACAATCACCCACACATCCACACGTGGTTGCCGCAAGCTGCTGGCACACCCGAACCACGAAAACCCGAAGTCTCCGAGCCGTTGCTCCGCGGCCGTTGATTGAATTCGTATTTCAAGCATTACATAAAACCATTTTTTCGTTCCCCCGTTTTTCATTTCCTATCAGCTCGCAGCTTCCGATTGGTGTGGTCCATTCTTTCGCTGCTGATCCTATACAATCGTCGAGTGTGTTCTCCGCGCGCAGTACAGTAGATATCAACCATGTCTGATAAGGTTCGCGTTTGTATCGTCGGCTCCGGAAACTGGTAAGTGTGGCTGTGCTGGGGACACCGGAAAATAGTATTTTATCCCTCTGGCGCGGGTTGGCCTTGAGCAAATAGCACTACCAGTGTGGCGTGATATCCTTGCGCGAACATGTGTGCGTTTTGAGCGCAATAGATCCAGGATAAACAACATTGCTCCACCACCTCAATGTCAAGGCAATCAATGTGTGCTGCTGTTTGAGCAATTTTTCCGGTGTGAAAAAATGTAGCAAAATCCACTACCACCGTTCGACCAGCCGACAGTCGGAGGTCAGGGTTACGTAAAGGAAGTGCGATAAAGCGAAACGATTCTCTCGAGCAACAAACAACATTAAAATGCTTCCCTTGTGTGTGTGTGCGTTTGTGTGGGGGAGTATTTACACATCATATCGTACGAAGAAAGGTAAATTGGCAGAAGAGTACGACGAAGCAGGAAAATGTCCCCAATCTGACCTACTATTGTCGATGAGAAGGACAGCTTATGAAGGTTATGTTCTTGCGCTCTGATTATTTTCGGTAAACAGTTTCGCGAGTTTACCAAAACATGCAGAAGTGAATGAAATATGCTTCTCTGTTTGACCACTCTTCGGTAGTCGGAGGAAGAGGGCAGAAATTGGATCATCAGTTGATCGGGGATGTATTTGTTTACATATGTCAAACAACGAATAAAAAATCCTATCCAATGATTAATGTCTTCCCTAACGTATTTGCTTTACTT
This sequence comes from Anopheles maculatus, assembly GCA_002091835.1. NCBI lineage: Eukaryota > Metazoa > Arthropoda > Insecta > Diptera > Culicidae > Anopheles > Anopheles maculatus. Next base: position 39,161 of record KZ062612.1, read on the forward strand.
TCTAGGGGATCGGCCATTGCCAAGATTGTGGGCGTCAATGCCAAGCGGCTGTCCACGTTCGAGGACCGTGTCACGATGTACGTGTACGAGGAGATGATCGACGGCAAAAAACTTACGGAAATCATCAACAGGGGGAGTATTTACACATCATATCGTACGAAGAAAGGTAAATTGGCAGAAGAGTACGACGAAGCAGGAAAATGTCCCCAATCTGACCTACTATTGTCGATGAGAAGGACAGCTTATGAAGGTTATGTTCTTGCGCTCTGATTATTTTCGGTAAACAGTTTCACGAGTTAACCAAAACATGCAGAAGTGAACTAAATATGCTTCTCTGTTTGACCACTCTTCGGTTAAGGAGGAAGAGGGCAGAAATTGGATCATCAGTTGATCGGGGATGTATTTGTTTACATATGTCAAACAACGAATAAAAAATCCTATCCAATGATTAATGTCTTCCCTAACGTATTTGCTTTACTTTCTAGGGGATCGGCCATTGCCAAGATTGTGGGCGTCAATGCCAAGCGGCTGTCCACGTTCGAGGACCGTGTCACGATGTACGTGTACGAGGAGATGATCGACGGCAAAAAACTTACGGAAATCATCAACACGACACACGAGAACGTCAAGTACCTGCCTGGACACAAGCTGCCCGAGAATGTCGTAAGTTTGTTCATTTTTTTGTTCCATTCTCCTTGCTCCTGTCCTGAGCAGTTAAGCGGTTTGTTAGGCATGTTGCGCGGGTGGCCGGGCGTAGTATTTTTAGATCACGTACCTCCCCAGTTTGTCCTTTGTCACGGTGCCAAAGTTCCGATGCTCGTAGTTATCAGCGTGCGCCGCCCTTCAACCCGCGAAGCCGCTCATCAAGAGCCATGGAAGTTTGCTCAGGTGTGACCACCCCGGGGGTGTATCGATAGCACGGATAACGATGGAGAATTATTAATTACCACATGATAGCCCTAAGGCTTATCGGTTGTTTACCAAACCGAGCTGTTGGTTTTGTGATTAGGCCGGTTGTTTTATGGTGCGGCGGGCCACGTTTATCTTATCGAGCAGGACTTCATCTTGTCGCCTACCAGCGAATAATAATAGCTGAGAGCTGATGTCGAAACGTCTTCAATAAGTGTCAACATTATCCGGCGGAACAGTTAATGCAATTTAAAGAAAAATGATGAGAGTCATTTATGCGTCACTAACAGATTTATGCATAAAGCACGCAGCGATGACTGCATTTATCTCACAATGCGCCCATTGGTTCGCCCTCCGTGTCTGTGTGTGCGTGTCGGATACATGCATCGCTTACTCATGCAAGTTCCATTCTCTCGCATGCACTTCGTATGCCTGATAGTTGTGTAGCGCAATTAAGTGTCGAGAAGCTTTGCACGTGACTGCACGTGGCATGATGCGGAAGCTTGTACAGTGCGAGATTGGCCTCAAGTGTTCGCGTTTGCAATTGCGTCTAGTATGTATCTACTCGTATGAAGCAGACAAGTGGCCCTCAGAAGGCCACTAACTAGAGCGCGCACTTCCATCCATCATTTTCTGTCCTTTTTCGGGAAGCGAATTGTTTCCGGGCAGTTGGTTCATTACATGTCCAAACCGTTTGATTGAATATTAGATCGTTAGACTTTCACCCGTAACTGAGTCACAATCTCTTTGGCGACCTGTTTTACATAACCGTTGACAGCTGCTACCAAACGCCGAACTGAAAGAATTGGTGAGGAAATGAAAGGTTATCACTACTACAAAGACCGCACCGGGCGTCGGTTAATTCGAATCGTCGGCCCATGTATTTCTTTCCTATCCGTGGTGAAAAGTCATTCGGTCGGAATTTAACCTCTCCCGGGGCGGCAAAGTGAGGAACCTGTTTCGACTTTATCGCGCTTATCATTAACCTTCGGCGGACAGACGGACGCCTGTAGACAGCTGTCGTACTTTTGTCAACCCGGTCTTTCGGCACCCGAAACGATTATGTAAGGGAAAATGTACTGTTTAAATAGCTTATTGCCCCGATGGCGTCGGTACGAGAGCAAGCAAACGGCGGCAAGATAATGATAATTGATCAAACAAATGCATGCAAATAGCTCGTGTTTCGCATTATCATCATCATGCGCTTGGGAAGACGAATGGGTTCCTTCTTTGTTCGAAGGCGTAGTGACTTTTTCGGACTGTCTTCCGTTTGCGTTTTCGGTAGCGATCAATGAACCACATCCATCATACGATTACCGGTTGAGAGAGTGGCTGGGAAGTGGCGCGGGAGCACGTTGCATCAGATGCAGCTGCATATTCACTGTCGTGAACACGGCATTTATTTTTAAACCCCAATCGACCGTAGGGAAACTGAGGCAGCAAAGCGGCGTGACGATCATCATGAATAGATACAGCGTTTTCTTTGCCTGTTTAGGAAGAAAACAGTGGGGAAATTGAGATAGGTAGACTATCAAGGTATCGAATTTTCGTTCCTAACCTTGAGCATATGCACGATTGAGTTGAAATAAACTTTTCATAATTGTTCCGTCGTATATATTAGCGAAAACTTACACCTCGATACGAATGCCGAATAAGTACATGGCGCGATGAAACTGTCTCTCTCTCTCGAACTTATTCAGACTCCGTGTAGTTAACGATCCTCCTTTTCTGGTTACTATTTATGGATAGCTAAGAACAATATTTCCTCTATTCCTAGGTCGCTGTTCCGGATGTTGTGGAGGCAGCGAAAGACGCCGACATTCTCATCTTCGTCGTGCCGCATCAGTTCATCCGTGGACTGGGCACGCAGCTGCTCGGCAAGATCAAGCCGACGGCCGTCGGTCTATCCCTAATCAAGGGCTTCGACGTTGCCGAGGGCGGTGGCATGGAGCTGATCTCGCACCTGATCACGAAGCATCTGAAGATTCCGTGCTCCGTGCTGATGGGTGCCAATCTGGCCGGTGAGGTTGCGGAAGAAAAGTTCTGCGAGACGACCATCGGTTGTCGGGATATGAAGATTGCCCAGACGTTGCGCGATCTCTTCCAGACGCCCAACTTCCGTGTGGTGGTGGTGGATGATGTCGATGCGGTAGAAATCTGCGGTGCGCTTAAGAACATCGTGGCATGTGGCGCTGGATTTGTCGATGGTATGGGTTCCGGCGATAACACGAAGGCGGCCGTCATTCGGTTAGGTCTGATGGAGATGATCAAGTTCGTCGATGTGTTCTACCCGGGCAGCAAGCTGTCGACGTTCTTCGAGAGCTGTGGTGTTGCCGATCTCATCACTACGTGCTATGGTGAATGAGTGAAACGGTGTGATCGGTTTTTGATGTAAAATTCTAATGCCTTGCGTTCCCTGTCAATTTCCAGGTGGCCGCAATCGCAAAGTGTCGGAAGCGTTCGTGAAAACGGGCAAAACTATCAAGCAGCTGGAGGACGAAATGCTCAATGGACAGAAGCTGCAGGGTCCGATCACTGCCGAGGAGGTGAACTTTATGCTGAAGAGTAAAGGGATGGAGGATAAGTGAGTTTGCAGTAATGGATGATATCGCCGTAAAAGACCTGTAATCTACTTACATCTTCTGCCTTCCGTAGATTCCCACTGTTTACTGCCATCCATAAAATCTGTACCGGCCAGGTTAAGCCGCAAGGATTCCTGGACTGTCTGCGCAACCACCCCGAGCACATGTAAGTCATGCTACTCCTTCTTCTCTTCTTCTCTTTTACTCTCCTTCTCTCGCATAAGCAAAACTGGCCCAACACGCCATTCAATTGGACCAAAATTTGATTCATGCCAATATGTGAGGCGCCTAGTGTTGAGCGTTTTATGTTAGCAAACACAACAAAACAAAAACCGAGAACCGTGTTTCAGTACAAAACAGAAGCAATACGAGCGAGGAGAAGAGGGTATTGTTAGGACACGATCGCGCTGGGTTGCTTGCTGTGTGGCTGTTGAGAAGAGATTTTGTTGACCACTATATACAAAGTAGAAGACAAACGAAACAAAAAAGATAAAACTGTCAGCCTCATGTAGATTGTGATGATGGGGCGCCTTAGCATATTGATCGTTATTAGGTATATTATCCAACCCACAGCAGCACAGCACCCGGCGGAGATACTTTAGTAGAGTAAGTGTGTGTGTGTGTGTAGATCAATCGAAACCAAACAAACGACACGAAAAGCCGGATCTCAATATCCACCAGCAGCTTAGTCAGAGTCAGCCTCAGGATAGCTAAAATGTACTAAAACACCTGCTTCCGGTTTACGTAGTAGGATTTAGTTTCGTTTTGTTTTGTGCACAGCCATTTCTGCTTCATCGTTAGCATCTATCTCCGCAGTTCTGCTCTTTGCGATACGGTTTACAAACGGTTGACGGTTCTTTATCCTTTGTTTCTTTGTTTTGGTTCTTTCCGTTAATCCTTCATTATTCGTCAAATTGTTTTGTTCGGTTTGTGTTTGTTTTTTTCGTGGTAATTTTTTTTTTGCGCATAATGCGATTACTATTCATTCGTACTCCGTTCCCTTAACATCGCTTTCGTGTACAGTATAGTAATATAAATATATAAATAGCGTGCATTTGTTTATAACACAAAATGGTAGTATCTGCTCTGCCGTGTTTGTGTGTACCATGTTGTGTGGTGGCCTCGTGCGTGTTAGCGTCGATATTGGAAGGTGGCTCACGGAGGTACCGCTTGAATGTTGAATGCGGGCCCCGGGATAGGTAAAAGAAAGGCGCATTTAGAGTATGTACGTTTGTTTAATGTTTTTTTTTTTTGTATTTAGTTTAATTTTGCTAGCAGCCCGAAACCAATGTGTACAGGCATGAATAATAGGATGATCTTTGTACATTCGTTGTTAATATATGATTTTGGAGATGTGTGTATGTACTGAGTTATTGTATTTTACTTTAGCGTAAGTTCGGTTTGTTTTTTTTTCAGTTTATTAATTTCTTATCTTTTTTTTATAGACAAAGGTTAATTGTTACTGTCATCCACATGTTTTGTCATCAGCTTTTTTACCACATTTGCGATGCAGATGTTCAGTAAAAGAATAAGTGCCTTTTTGCTTCGGAGCTTTGTTGCTATGATAACACGTAGTAGATAAAGTACAAATAGTAGACATATCATCGTACCAGTATTGTTGCATGTGGAGGGATTAGTGGGGCGCAATTAGCTTCGCTGAAATATTTTTTTAAATTGTTTGTTAACTCGTTTCAGTTTATGTGTGAAAAATCTGTTCATTTTCTAAGACATTGGGAAGAACAATTCGGTTTGCTTGTCGTGCCTATGAAACGCTTGTGCATGAAACGTGTAGTAAGGATGTAGCAACATGAAAAATGCATGAAAAGGCGCCTATTTAATATTATTCGAACTAGCTTTTTGGGCTTGAAGCGGACACGAAATTATTTGTGTAATAAATTCACACGTTTTCGTCCATTAGTGCTACACTACCGCTGCATGTTTGGTTTTCGTTACATTGTGTCTTCTACTACACCACATATGTAGTTCTATCATCATAAAAGAGAGGACCTTCCGCTCACTCCCCTTGTTCATTGTGTGCGAGCATTGACCACGAGTTTTATGTTATTGTTTTTTTCTTTCTCTTCTCTCTCTCTCTCTCCCCGTTTACCTGCGTTTTAGGACAACATGGGCAAAGCTCTAGAGAAATGCACGTTGTTGCTCACACAATAAAGTTGCCATTTCTCTCTCTCTGTAATATGAATAACACAATCACACAATCCCAATAGCATTCGCGATCACTATTTTCCCATTCTATGCCTAACACAAGATCGTCGGTGTGCAATAAGATCTCATGATAAGCATAAAAGGATGTACTATAGCTGTCCTATCCTTACCTGTCCCCAAAACACGGCTCAGGAGGTTGTGAATTTTGCATTTATTTGTGAACTGAAAGCATTCAGCAAGCTGATATACAGTACTACCAAAAACCAAGCTTAGCTTACACATTCCGTTTTTTTTATTGAATTTTGTATGGACTTTTTATTTTCGCTTAATTTTCTATCTAATAGGGAAGCGTTTTGTGTTTTTTTTTGTGGTGGGTTGTTCATAATTATAATTAAAAAAGGGCATATTAACGATATTATTTTGGAAGAGCTTTTTTGAATAATGTTTTTGAATTGGGTTTTAAGTGGTATTAGTGGTTATTGAAGCAATAACATTCTTGTGGGGGTTGTTTTGAACATGATTCCGAATACATTTAGCGATAGGTACAGAGAGGTGTGCGCTGCGCGTTGTTAAAACAATCCAATATCCATCCATCGTCATCGAAAAATTTGGTTTTAGCAGTAAAGTAAAATCAAAACAATCCTGCAAGATATGTGATACGGAAAGCTGATATAAAAAATGGAATAAACATCAACAGTTATTGGGATTCAATTGGTATTCGATTGTTGAGAAACAGAAAAAAAAACAGATAAAGGACACAAATTTATATTAAAAAAACACGATCCTTTCTTCATCCCATATCGTACGATTGTAACATTCTTCCCGGCCCTTACCGTTTACCGTTCATCCGAATGATGAGTGTTTCTGTTTTATGTTCGATTGGAATTACCTCGATGTGAAGTTACGTTTTTGTTGACGTTCGGTTCGTATCCATTCTCATCCCTTGTGTTCATCATCCTGCACCGATTGAAACTGTTTCTCGTAGTGTTACTTCCTCGTGTACGCCCCATACCCATTGGAAAAAGTTGCACCTTAACATGTTTAAGCTACCACCAGTCTGCTAGTGTAGAGTAACGTGAACTAATTTTGTTTTTCCTTTGGACTTGTGTTCTGCTCGATGGGCGCGTGTATGTTAACCCAGGTAAGTACCGCATCTGCCTCATCTCCTTGTGATACAAAATCTACATTCAAGAGATTCCAATTCTCCTATGCCAAGATGTTGTGTGTGTGTGTGTCCAGCAGTGAACAAAGTGTGTAGTAATGCTTTCTCGTGTTATATTCTTTTCCTTTTTTGTTTGTAGGCAAACCTTTTCCTAAGCTGGTGTGTGGACAGAGAACACTTGCGAGGCAAATCTGTTAGGATGCAGCGATGTACGCATCACAGAGATCCGGTCTTGATAAACATTGCTGGAATCATCCGGAATTAGGAGATGTAGCAAAACGTAAAAAGTAAAAAGCTTTCCAACGAAGGAATTTAAGTAACGAAAACTCATCGCCTCGATATCTCCCTCCCCCTCCCACCCCATACGGCCGTACCCAATCGTTCTTTTACACGTGGAAATGATACGCGAATCTTAGGCCAAGTGAATTTTAGATCTTTCTATTTGATAAATGTTGTTATAGCAAAAACGAATGCAAAGTATTGTACATAGGACGTAATAAATTCGAGAACTTTAGACATCGGGAATGTTAAATGTTTTTTATTTGTTTTGGTTGGTTTTGACACCGTTGATCTAGGTAAGCGTTTTATCGTACTACACTGATTTCTATAAATCTAGGACCATCTAATGGCAAAAGAACGATCATTTTGAATGGGTAAAATTTAAATTTCAAACGTTGTCACGTGGTTTGGTATACAAGGTCGGTTCGAAGGTTCGAGATTCAACCGATGTGCTTGCTGTTTTTCTCTTTTCAAATTCGCTCTCGCTCAATTTTTTAACCTCAACTATGGTCCAACAGTGGACACTTTATGGCCATAATGCACTATGTGCTTGACTCACTGGGAGAAACATAATTTACTCTGAGGAACGTTGAATGTTTATCTAGTATATCACGTCTGCGCTGTAAAAAAAAATACAAAAATACTTCTAAACAATGTAATGAAAATGATTGAGAATATGCCAAGAAGTAGCTTACTTAAAAGAGTTTCAAATATTACTCGTTTCCCAACTCACCGCATCTCACCCAGTGAGATGTCTTCTGTCTCACTTCTCATGCGCGAGTTGCGTTCGCATCGGGCAGCTCACGAATGTGAGGCAGTGTGGTCAGTTGTCAAAGTGAACTGTGCCAGTCCGGAGTTGTGATGGAATTGTTTCGTTTTCCGGTGCAGGTGCAATAAGCAATAGGAGAGGAGAAAAATTGTAGGTGTTGTGCGAAACGTAACACAAATGCGAGTGTGGAAATCGAAGTGAAAACGGCAAACCCCAAAAGGGCGAGTGTTAGTGCTGCCTGGCAAGCAGGTGTACAGGAAGCTGGCGCTAATCCTCTGGCTTCCAGGCACGGGGTGTATAGATAAGCTGACGCTCCAGAATGGGGCTTCCAATACCAAAAGAACGGAAAACTGAAAGCGCACGAATCGGTGAAAAAAAAGGCACAAGGTTATCCTTTGTTGCGGACATTCACATTCGGCTGGCGGATGTGTAGCCTTCCGTCCCATACAGCTCCAATTTGCTGGTGCTGCTGGTACTACTGCTGCTGCTGCTGGAACGTTGTGTTGTTGGTGGTGGTGTACTGTGTGTGCTATTGCTCAAAGAAAGAGAGCGTTTGTATTGCGTCCACTCTGCGTATGCGTAACACCCACCCACTCCACCCATCCATCCTTGGGTATACAATAAAAAAGAGCCTTCTAACTCGGGACCTACGATAAAGGGACAATACGTTCGCACAATACGACCCGAAAAAAGCAAGATGGCGTGCTGCACATTTGGAGGGCTGTGGGTAATAAATCCCTTTTGCAAGGGATTCGTGATGCAGGGGGCTTTGGGGGTGGCTGAGCGAAATATCCCCCCAGAGCGCGGTGAGATTTTCATCGCGCGCGCTCTCTTCCAGATGGTTTTGCATGGCACCACCACACCACACATACACGAACTTTCTTTCACTCACCACGGCGCTGGGGTTGGTGTTGGTATGCTTGTTTAACCCTCACGAGGCCACTGTTGATCGGGGGTAGCACGGTCCGCAATCGGCACACGGTTTTGGCTGCTTTTCCAGTTGAATGGCTGTGTTGTGCATAAGCGCGCGTATGCTAGCATGTGTGCGTGCGGACAGTGCTTTGTGTGTATGTGTACGCGCGCCTTCTTATCCTTTTCTAGCAGCAGCAGAAAGCAAAAACGCATCCTTCGAGAAAGGGGTTTATTATTGAATCGCTTCCATTGAGCGTAGCTTGACGTTTCTGGTGAAGAAGGGTCCTTATGGAAGAGTGTGTGCGTGTGTGTGTGTGTGCGTATGTGTGCCTCGGAATGTGAAGCAAGTGTCCTGGATGGAGGAATTTGTGAAAAGAAACCCTTCCGTCAGGCTCGGTTCGGTTCTGCACTTGTTTTGAAACGGTGCGTTGTGCCATGTGTTTGTCAGCTATTGGAAGAATAATCTTTCTCGTGCGACGGGTCTTAAGGGGGTGAAAATGATTAGATGAACGTTCCAAGAACGATGATTCATGATTCCCAAGTAGGGGAGCATTAAAACAACGAGCGTCACACATAAAAAAAAGGGATTTATAAAGTCAACTTCATTTGCGTCACTGATTTGGGCTTCCGTTCAGTCCGCTCAGTTACTACTGGTGCAAAGCAGTCGTCGGTTGTATGTATTGTCCTTGAGAAAATTTGAAGAAAAGTGTCAGGGTGCTGTGAAGAATTGCGAACAACGATATACAAAGGAAACTGATGATATTTTGTAAAATGAAATGGTTTGTAAAATGTGGAAATATTATAGATAAAAGCGTAGCGAATTGTTAATTACCATTGAATGAAATGAAAAAAGGATGGAGCCTGTGCTGTGTTTTGTGCAGAAAGAAGCCTATGAAAAAACAAAGTAGCCTTTGCTGTGTTTTGTGCAGAAAGAAGCCTATAACACTGTTTCTACACTTGTCGAACTCGCAGCGAACTAGGTTCGAACTTTTGATGAAACACAATAGAAATGTCAAAAGTTCTTCGAGTTCGCTGCGAAAGTTCCATCGCTTGCGGGAATAAGTTCGATAGGTGTAAAAACAGTGTAAAAAA
>KZ062612.1:54282-97414 GCA_002091835.1 Anopheles maculatus
GCTCTAGAGAAATGCACGTTGTTGCTCACACAATAAAGTTGCCATTTCTCTCTCTCTGTAATATGAATAACACAATCACACAATCCCGATAGCATTCGCGATCGCAATTTTCCCATTCTATGCCTAACACAAGATCGTCGGTGTGCAATAAGATCTCATGATAAGCATAAAAGGATGTACTATAGCTGTCCTATCCTTACCTGTCCCCAAAACACGGCTCAGGAGGTTGTGAATTTTGCATTTATTTGTGAACTGAAAGCATTCAGCAAGCTGATATACAGTTCTACCAAAAACCAAGCTTAGCTTACACATTCCGTTTTATTATTGAATTTTGTATGGACTTTTTATTTTCGCTTAATTTTCTATCTAATAGGGAAGCGTTTTGTGTTTTTTTTTGTGGTGGGTTGTTCATAATTATAATTAAAAAAGGGCATATTAACGATATTATTTTGGAAGAGCTTTTTTGAATAATGTTTTTGAATTGGGTTTTAAGTGGTATTAGTGGTTATTGAAGCAATAACATTCTTGTGGGGGTTGTTTTGAACATGATTCCGAATACATTTAGCGATAGGTACAGAGAGGTGTGCGCTGCGCGTTGTTAAAACAATCCAATATCCATCCATCGTCATCGAAAAATTTGGTTTTAGCAGTAAAGTAAAATCAAAACAATCCTGCAAGATATGTGATACGGAAAGCTGATATAAAAAATGGAATAAACATCAACAGTTATTGGGATTCAATTGGTATTCGATTGTTGAGAAACAGAAAAAAAAACAGATAAAGGACACAAATTTATATTAAAAAAACACGATCCTTTCTTCATCCCATATCGTACGATTGTAACATTCTTCCCGGCCCTTACCGTTTACCGTTCATCCGAATGATGAGTGTTTCTGTTTTATGTTCGATTGGAATTACCTCGATGTGAAGTTACGTTTTTGTTGACGTTCGGTTCGTATCCATTCTCATCCCTTGTGTTCATCATCCTGCACCGATTGAAACTGTTTCTCGTAGTGTTACTTCCTCGTGTACGCCCCATACCCATTGGAAAAAGTTGCACCTTAACATGTTTAAGCTACCACCAGTCTGCTAGTGTAGAGTAACGTGAACTAATTTTGTTTTTCCTTTGGACTTGTGTTCTGCTCGATGGGCGCGTGTATGTTAACCCAGGTAAGTACCGCATCTGCCTCATCTCCTTGTGATACAAAATCTACATTCAAGAGATTCCAATTCTCCTATGCCAAGATGTTGTGTGTGTGTGTGTCCAGCAGTGAACAAAGTGTGTAGTAATGCTTTCTCGTGTTATATTCTTTTCCTTTTTTGTTTGTAGGCAAACCTTTTCCTAAGCTGGTGTGTGGACAGAGAACACTTGCGAGGCAAATCTGTTAGGATGCAGCGATGTACGCATCACAGAGATCCGGTCTTGATAAACATTGCTGGAATCATCCGGAATTAGGAGATGTAGCAAAACGTAAAAAGTAAAAAGCTTTCCAACGAAGGAATTTAAGTAACGAAAACTCATCGCCTCGATATCTCCCTCCCCCTCCCACCCCATACGGCCGTACCCAATCGTTCTTTTACACGTGGAAATGATACGCGAATCTTAGGCCAAGTGAATTTTAGATCTTTCTATTTGATAAATGTTGTTATAGCAAAAACGAATGCAAAGTATTGTACATAGGACGTAATAAATTCGAGAAATTTAGACATCGGGAATGTTAAATGTTTTTTATTTGTTTTGGTTGGTTTTAACACCGTTGATCTAGGTAAGCGTATCGTACTACATAGATTTCTATAAATCTAGGACCATCTAATGGCAAAAGAACGATCATTTTGAATGGGTAAAATTTAAATTTGAAACGTTGTCACGTGGTTTGGTATACAAGCTCGGTTCGAAGGTTCGAGATTCAACCGATGTGCTTGCTGTTTTTCTCTTTTCAAATTCGCTCTCGCTCAATTTTTTAACCTCAACTATGGTCCAACAGTGGACACTTCATGGCCATAATGCACTATGTGTTTGACTCACTGGGAGAAACATAATTTACTCTGAGGAACGTTGAATGTTTATCTAATATATCACGTCTGCGCTGTATAAAAAAACAAAAAAATTCTTCTAAACAATGTAATGAAAATGATTGAGAATATGGCAAGAAGTAGCTTACTTAAAGGAGTTTCAAATATTACTCGTTTCCCAACTCACCGCATCTCACCCAGTGAGATGTCTTCTGTCTCACTTCTCATGCGCGAGTTGCGTTCGCATCGGGCAGCTCACGAATGTGAGGCAGTGTGGTCAGTTGTCAAAGTGAACTGTGCCAGTCCGGAGTTGTGATGGAATTGTTTCGTTTTCCGGTGCAGGTGCAATAAGCAATAGGAGAGGAGAAAAATTGTAGGTGTTGTGCGAAACGTAACACAAATGCGAGTGTGGAAATCGAAGTGAAAACGGCAAACCCCAAAAGGGCGAGTGTTAGTGCTGCCTGGCAAGCAGGTGTACAGGAAGCTGGCGCTAATCCTCTGGCTTCCAGGCACGGGGTGTATAGATAAGCTGACGCTCCAGAATGGGGCTTCCAATACCAAAAGAACGGAAAACTGAAAGCGCACGAATCGGTGAAAAAAAAGGCACAAGGTTATCCTTTGTTGCGGACATTCACATTCGGCTGGCGGATGTGTAGCCTTCCGTCCCATACAGCTCCAATTTGCTGGTGCTGCTGGTACTACTGCTGCTGCTGCTGGAACGTTTTGTTGTTGGTGGTGGTGTACTGTGTGTGCTATTGCTCAAAGAAAGAGAGCGTTTGTATTGCGTCCACTCTGCGTATGCGTAACACCCACCCACACCACCCATCCATCCTTGGGTATACAATAAAAAAGAGCCTTCTAACTCGGGACCTACGATAAAGGGACAATACGTTCGCACAATACGACCCGAAAAAAGCAAGATGGCGTGCTGCACATTTGGAGGGCTGTGGGTAATAAATCCCTTTTGCAAGGGATTCGTGATGCAGGGGGCTTTGGGGGTGGCTGAGCGAAATATCCCCCCAGAGCGCGGTGAGATTTTCATCGCGCGCGCTCTCTTCCAGATGGTTTTGCATGGCACCACCACACCACACATACACGAACTTTCTTTCACTCACCACGGCGCTGGGGTTGGTGTTGGTACGCTTGTTTAACCCTCACGAGGCCACTGTTGATCGGGGGTAGCACGGTCCGCAATCGGCACACGGTTTTGGCTGCTTTTCCAGTTGAATGGCTGTGTAGTGCATAGGCGCGCGTATGCTGGCATGTGTGCGTGCGGACAGTGCTTTGTGTGTATGTGTACGCGCGCCTTCTTATCCTTTTCTAGCAGCAGCAGAAAGCAAAAACGCATCCTTCGAGAAAGGGGTTTATTATTGAATCGCTTCCATTGAGCGTAGCTTGACGTTTCTGGTGAAGAAGGGTCCTTATGGAAGAGTGTGTGCGTGTGTGCGTGTGTGTGCCTCGGAATGTGAAGCAAGTGTCCTGGATGGAGGAATTTGTGAAAAGAAACCCTTCCGTCAGGCTCGGTTCGGTTCTGCACTTGTTTTGAAACGGTGCGTTGTGCCATGTGTTTGTCAGCTATTGGAAGAATAATCTTTCTCGTGCGACGGGTCTTAAGGGGGTGAAAATGATTAGATGAACGTTCCAAGAACGATGATTCATGATTCCCAAGTAGGGGAGCATTAAAACAACGAGCGTCACACATAAAAAAAAGGGATTTATAAAGTCAACTTCATTTGCGTCACTGATTTGGGCTTCCGTTCAGTCCGCTCAGTTACTACTGGTGCAAAGCAGTCGTCGGTTGTATGTATTGTCCTTGAGAAAATTTGAAGAAAAGTGTCAGGGTGCTGTGAAGAATTGCGAACAACGATATACAAAGGAAACTGATGATATTTTGTAAAATGAAATGGTTTGTAAAATGTGGAAATATTATAGATAAAAGCGTAGCGAATTGTTAATTACCATTGAATGAAATGAAAAAAGGATGGAGCCTGTGCTGTGTTTTGTGCAGAAAGAAGCCTATAACACTGTTTCTACACTTGTCGAACTCGCAGCGAACTAGGTTCGAACTTTTGATGAAACACAATAGAAATGTCAAAAGTTCTTCGAGTTCGCTGCGAAAGTTCCATCGCTTGCGGGAATAAGTTCGATAGGTGTAAAAACAGTGTAAAAAAACGAGTCCAATGTCATGAAAGCGACAGTACTAGCAGCCTGTGTGGATTGTGTGTGTGTGTGTGTGTGATTGCGTGTGCGAAGATGATTGAAATGTGTCAAAAGCAAAATAAAAAAATCGCTACTTGATGAGGTTGCTCTTTCGTATGCGTGCTTTGCTCTGTGGCGGTTGTGTGTGAGTTGTGAAGCTGTGTGTTATAACGTGCAATAACGAATGTAAAGCAAAATGTGTAATTGTGTGCTTATCATGTTCTCTCTATTGGTGTTTTTTTTAGCAAGGTGTTTTTAGTGTTTCGTATTATTAGTAAGTGAGCCGTGTGAGTGAGCGTGTGTGTGTGTGCGTCGCAGGTCGCGGTGGGTTGCGCTGGGTTTGACAAATACCCTCGCGAAACTCCATTGCATCCTCTTCTGTAGCAAACTTCTCGTGACCCACCCGCCCCACACCGTTTTTTCGGTACAGAAGCTGCATCCAGAAGAGCTTGGCTGTGTCGTGCTCGTGTGTGTGTGCGTTTGTGTCTGTCCCTTCCATCGTGATCAACAAACGGAGGCACAGAATTAAATCATGTCGGACAAAATCAGAGTAGCCGTGCGGGTTCGCCCGTTTAACCGGCGAGGTAAGAAAAAAAAACGTTCGGGAACGATGAGGAAAGACGAGAGAGGTGTCGTATGGGAAGAGTCGCGCAAAGTGGCATTGTGAAAAGTTGTCAATCCGGGATCTGGTGGTCCGAGTCCGGGTGTTTATGAAATGGTGCAGCTGTTCGCTACATGCGGATTACTCATAGCCTACCAATCATCATCACACCATATGAGGCCGTTCTCTGCAGCTGATGCCGTTAACCAACGTAGAGGCAATCGAACAAAGGCACAAAGCAAGAGAAATCAGTCGTGACGTCGAAATCATTAGTCAGCTTTGGAATACACCGCCTACTATTAGTGTCCATGCCCTATTGCACAGAGTTATTGGTGGTGGATGAAATTCGAATCGAGCATCACTTCCGGCCTCGTCAGTCCGCGTGGAGTCGCCTGCCGGAAAAAGCCGTTTACCCAAAGTACCTAGGGACGCTTCAAATGCCACTTTGCCACTCCACCAAGTCGATATTATCAAAAGTTCTTTATTCTTCTTGTTGAGTTTTCAATGCCAAACGCACACTCTCTCTCTCTAGCTCTCTCTCTAATTCATACTCCTCTGCTTTCCTTTGCAGAACTTGAACTGGCCACGGAAAACGTAATAGAAATGGATGGAACACAGACGATTCTGAAATATCCTGCCAGCCTAGACAAGATGGAAAGGTAAGGCCGTACATACACGTGCACATACACCTAAACAAAGCCGTCATCGTCACCGCCGTGGCATGAAATATGCAAGTTTCACACAGCTCTCCAGCAAACCACCGACCACCGTACCGAAGGGGCAGAAATTCAACAACGTGTTCTCTCTTAAAATCAAAAAGCCAAATATGCGTGTGCGCCCCCGGGGTCGAAGCTTTCCCATTTTTGCCTGACTGGTGAATGGTTAGAATGGCTGGTAGCGCGGCTAGGGGTGACGATAGAGTGAAGAAAAAGCGAAAAAAAAAACGCAAACGGAAATCAAAACAGAGAATTATTTAAGCGCACGTTCTGCGTTCACCACTGTGCACACGCACGCAATCGAGCGGTAGGAAGGTTGATCATGGTGGTCCTGAAAGCGTCAGCGTAAAATGGAAAGCAAAACTACCTGCCTAGAGTCCCTAAGCCTTCGGGGGGTTGTGGTTAGGCCTTGGGTAGGCAGTAGATGCGGGAGGCAAAGTTTCATTCTTACGCACTAGCAGGTTAGAACATGGCATGGTCGTGATAGACCAGTAGGTGGTTTAGCATAAAATACTAACGAAAGAATCCAACTCCAAACAACTGCCACACGCGTTACCTTGCAAACCAATTCAGGCGATCCATAATGCCAAGAGTGATTGCTTCGATACAATTCGATATAGGACCGGAATTTCGATGGATTTGGGTGTGTAAGGGGGGATTTATTGGATTTCTCCCTCGCAAAACCCTTTCGGGTATAGGGAGAAGTTATAGAATTCCTGGACCAAGACAAGAATTATAAAAGGATTTAGCGGTAGTGTACTGTTTATCGGTATTTTGGAAGCAAGTACGGGAGTATGGGGATTTAAAAGTTGTACTACCAACAAATGTTGGCTCACATAATCTTCCGAGCACTATCCTTTTGGATATATGGACATCGTATATTAACATTCCTCGTACACCACGGTTCTAGTGCTCTAAGGAGAGGATTCTGTTTATTGCATAAGTTTAAAGTGGGCAAAAAATCCTACAAATGGCTTAGCAAAATAGAGTGACGCTTCAATTGCTGCTTGTTTATCGCACTTTGAATATGAACTTGTTGTTGCTAGGTACATTTTTTAGGGTCCCGAACGTAATTAAGTGTATGCAAAATAGCTTGGAAGCGCATAAATCATTCAAAATGTCACCGGCAACAACAAAAAAACGAAATATTATTCATGATTGTCGGTCGTACCTTTGTTCGTGTAGGGTTTACACACAGTCAGTATGGTGGTGTAGTATTGTACCTTCTGTCCCCCACGAACTCATTTTGCGCGCTATAGAAGAAAATCCATTGTATTGAAAAGGTGGTCTCCTTTAGGGGCACAGCTTTTCCCGAAAGCCTTCTTCGCCGGGTCTCCTCGTGCTTCCTCGTGTAGCATTTATATGACAGTATCATAATTATTTTTTTTTCGGGAGCTCCAGTTTGTCGTTGGTTGGTGGGGGTGAAGTTGAAGAATGAGTAATTTGAAGTTGTATGGACGTGGTGGTACTCTCTGCTACATCATCAACATCATGCAGCCCCCGTCCCGGTTTGTTCACCAGGATTGTACGTACATTTGCGTTATGGCAGTTTCTACTGTTGGTCCTGGTCCTCCTGGATGTCCTATTTTCGTGAGCGTACACCGGATTGTGCGATTGTGTCGCAGCTATTGTTTTTCGTACGTGCATCGATTTTCTTCATTCAAACCTTTGCGCGCATCCCGCCCTGGAAAAGGCGGTTGGCAATTGGAAGCACTCGGTCGGTGGCGGTTTTCTGAAACGCTGTTGCGCTACGTTTATGAGTTTTCCGCTTCGCTATCATCGCTTGCGCTGATGATGACGATGGTGAGGAGAGAGCCAGATAGAGAGAGGAAGCGAGAGAGAGAGAGAGTCCTTGCGAAAGCAATATAAGCTTTTGATGGGTAGTACAGCGTAAAAAAAAGCAATCAAGCCACCTTCCTTCGTCGTCGTTGTGGGCTTTTGAAGGAGGACGCGATATTGTCATTGGCCTCAGCGCAAGAAATAAAATAATCGCACGCGTATACACACCCACACACACACATATCCACATTCATATCGCAATCCGTTGCAACGGAAATTCTCTACCATCGATGGCCCAACAATCAAGCACACGGTGTGGAACGTATCGTGAGGCGTCGTAGCTCCGATTGCGTGGCTTTGGGGTTGATACGAAATCGAAAATCGACCCGAAAACTATTCCGCACCACCTCGTTGGCAACCGGCTCGAACTGCGTGGGGGGAGGGTCGATCGTACCTCTAGAATTCAGTACACCTCACCAACGACACACGGTGGAGTGTCTTCGGGGTTTGGTGAGCTTTTTGGTGCGCCTTCTACTTCTTTTCCCGCGCGTGCACGTCGTCGTAAGTCGTCGTTTTTCGGTGACTGTTCCGCGTTCGCTGTGGACGTTGTGATATAGTGGTCGATAGTGTGCGAGGTGTTCCAAAAGAGAATGGCCAGCGGCGAAGAGGACGAAGAAGATGAGGAGGAGTCGGTGGTGATCGAACGGTGGCAGCAGCCTCATCCACCACCATCGCCCGATGGCAGGAGACGATGGGTTATCCTGCTCGACCTGGTACGGCGCTGGATACGGGCGGTTTTTGCACTGGCACGGAACCGCATGACCCAGGCAGTGCTGTCACCTTGGGCTGAAAATAACAATTATTTATTTTCGTACAGTAGCATAACTACTAGTAGCATGAGTAGTGGCACTATCACCACCGGCACCAGCACTACCATCACGACCACCACGACCATCTGCACAGGAAATGGACGGTGAGTCTCGCATTCTTAAACATCGCATCTAATCGGCCGGTAGGTCGGCAGGTCGGCAGCAAGCTAAAAAAGGGTGCGATGACGAACCAGTGTCCTTCCGTGTGCACCACACGGGTTTGCTTCTTTGCACTACCACCACCAACAAACGGACCACTCACGGTGTCACTGTGCCGCGGTCTTGGTGGAAGGTCTTTTATACAGAGCGCCCCAACGGTGCAAAGGATACGCCTGTGAGGAGAAAGCGAAATAGTTGTCGTTGCCCGGTGTTTTCGATCAGCCTCATTGCACAATCGAAAGACGTGAGGCTCTTTGCAAGCACCATGCGCTCCCTACTCTGGGTGCTCTGCTGGGCGGGTGGGTGTGGTAGGTTCCCCCCGTCTCTATCAAGCAATCACTTCCCTTTCCTTCTATTTCTCTGCAATCAATAATTCAGCTGTGGGTTTCATTAGGCAGGTTGTGCTTTGCCATTGTACCTGCCGCCACGAGGAAACCTTCCGTACGAGACATCGTTTGGTGACCAGTGTTACATTACGTTATCGTTATGAGTAAATTTTTGAATTGATAATAATTTCTTGTTCCGGACGTGTCGATGAAACGTGGACCGATTTTATCGATGACCTAAACTTCTTAAAACCTGCAAAGCCCGCCCGGGGTCCGATCGCGCACTCCCTTATTTATTTGCGTTATCTATTCGCCGAAGTTGATATCATCTTCGGGCCGGAGACCTTCGACTGGTTCCACCCGCCTGGTCCTCATCGGCAGGTGTGTGTGTGTGTGTGTGTGCACCGCTCTGCCACGACGACGCGCTGTTAAGGTGTCAAAAAGTCAACAAAATTAGCACGAACCCGTCAGTCACCCGGTGTGCCAACCCTTATATCTCGGCCGGTCTTGTGAAATAAGGATTTTCGAACCCCCGAGACACACAACCCTTCGCTGCCAATTCAATCTCTTGCACACACAGCACGTGATTTGGTGGGGTTTGAATTTGCATGAACACGGGAAAGCTGCAACTCACCGTGTGCAGTTGCCCTTTTTGTTTGGCGCTTTAAGTTGTATTGCAGAGCTTCCCGAGTTGGCAGCGTTTTCCATTTGCTGGAGCCTAATATTTTGCAATTTGATTGCTTTGTGTGGTGTACTGTGTGCTCCACTGGAAAGGATAATCCAACGTGCGCCCGCCCCATTCCCTATTCGCTACCCATCCTGCTGTGTCATTCTCATCGTTCGATGGGGATGGGATTACACATAAAATAGGACACACTACATTTTTTTTTTGTGCCGGGTCCTGTTTGGCATCATCTCTCTTCCGCTGGGATGTGATAAGCGACGAGGAGTCTTTTCTATCGCAACGAGACACTTTTCTCGTCCCGGGATCTGGTCGGGGAATGGCAGCTTGCACACATAATTCGATGCCACCAAGTCTGGAACGGTCGTCGATAGGAACAACAACAGTGTATGTGTGTGTGCCGTCTGTAAGAAGAGTCGCCAAGCTTCGCGTTGTTTGCCAACATCCCAGCCCATCTGGCTGGGAGGGAAAAAGACTTGGAAAATCCCCTCACAGGAAGGAATTGCTTCTTCTTGCTTGCTTGCTTGCTTGCTTGCTCCTGTATAATGGAGCCCAGAGTCATTAAATCCGTCGGAAAGAGTTGTGGTGTACGCTTTCCCTGTTTATCCGCTCGTCTTCTTCTGGAAGATGGGACTTTCTCAGAAGGCAGAGCAAATCCCTCCGTTGTGTCCTCTCAAGGGAGCGACAAGATATTACGCACTCCCATTTTTCTTGCCTGTTTGTCTTTGTATCCGTTGAAGATAGATTTTCAAAGCGATTTCGGAGAAAACTTTTCCTCACCTTGCTTTATCGTGATCATATCGTATCGCATTGCTGTTTTCTTGGTTTTAATTTGTGTGTTTGGTTGAGGCCACACATGCCTTGGTGAGGCCGCCGAATCGTCGACCCCAAAGTGTCTGATCGGAAAATGAAAAATGTGTGTTGCTTGTCTCTGTTGGGGAATTTCGATCGATCGGTCACGCCATCGCAATCACGGAAGTCGACGTTCCATTAAAAGCTAACGCCACAGTTAGCGAAAGGTAACCTAACAGGCTCGCAAACGGCGCACTGTGTACATCCAAAAATCGATGCATTTGATGTTGTGTTGCTCTCTGTGCTTCACTATTCACTGCTGTGCTCTCATTTCTTATCATTTAAACCAACACCACCTGCTCGAGGTTTTTGCGGTTGTGTCCGAATGAAGGAGGAGACGTATATTCGGGAGGGGGGCGAGTACCATCCCCCCGGGTTGAAGGGTTCAACTCACCGTTCCGGTAGTGTACGGAAAACCGATGGGTGGACAGCCTTTTTTTTGCCTTTAGGTGTTCCGTCGCGCGTCGGCCGCCTACCAACACGGCTGAGACACGATGGACGTGTTCAGGTCAGTCGGTGCGATAACAACATACATTTCAAAAGAAAAATGGTAACGCGAACGTGCGAGAGATATTGTGAGGGAACGTTGCATTTCAACCTGTCGGGTCTGGGTGTTGGTGGGCTTAATGCTATCGCGGTTGCGATAAGGGCCACCTAACCGTAAACCAGTTTCACTATCGCAACTTTCACGATAATGTAAAATAGAACGGTTTAAAGTTTAATTAAACGATGGTGTAGCAGCGCGCACATGGCGTAGTGGCGCGGCTTCTTATGTACAGCATAATAAATGCCGGGGGCTTTCGCGACCCGTTTCAACGATCTTTATACTAGCGACCGCTAAATAAAGTTGGGCGTTATAAGTTCGCTAGATGTATTTTTTACTCGGAAGCTTTTGGATTTTTTGGAATCCTCAATAGCGAGTCCAGAGCAAAAAGGCAAATTTAGGTAAGATCGATAGCCGTTATAACGCCTAATAAGAAAATGTAAAAAGTGGATAAATGTTGTTGTAAAATTAATAAATATAATTAAGAAGGTTCTTGGCCAAAGCTTCTCAGACAAGGCTTTACGGTAGATGATGATAGGAGAACATCGAAATTAATGATTCCCATGCTCATGAATTGTTGATGTTATGGAGCTTAGAGAAAAGAAGGGTTCATTGTGCAAAATCTTACACAAAACGACTGCACCAGTCTAACGACTTCCTGCTCTATTCGCATCCAAAAACGAAAAGCTCCTGAACCCACTCCCATGCCGTAACGTTGAGCAATTTATTTGTCTAAACACAGAATCCAGTCGGCGTAGCAATATAATCGAATTTTGCCGTTCCAACAATGAATCCGAAGGATTCGCAAAAGCTCGACTCTCGGAAACAAAACGGCCTCGGTTAGTGTTTGCTCGTAATCATCGCAATCTTAGTGCCCGGCGAGGACTATCGTGGAAAACCCGTTCAACAGGTTCGACAACCGATCCGCCCGAAGCGCTAGAATTGCCGGGGACATCATGTGTTTCGTTCGGTTGCTGTTTGCCACCAGAAGAAGCTGGACGGTGGCAACGGTAGGATTGTACGTTTTCTCATGTCCAATGTTTTGTGGAGTTTGGGGTTTCTTTTCTGTTTCCCCGATAGTCACAATCGGCAAGAAGTAATCGGTTTGTTTGGTATTTAGTTAGGGAATTGCCTCATTATTCGACCCGATCTATGATTGGGACGTGGACCATCTCTTGTAGTTTGTTCGTGTACCAGTTAATGGTTTCTTGTCATGATGGTACTCGAGATGGCGAAGGGTTGTAAGTTGATTTTGGAGATAGACGAAAAAAAGGTTAGAAGATTGCTGCTGTACCTAGAACGAGTAAAAGCAACAGTAACGAGACATTGCTATTAAGCTGGGTGAGGAGATTACGTGCCGTTCGATCGATTTGTAGTTTTGAGGTTAGTGATCATCATACCATTCTGCTTAAGGAAGATGATTGAAGGTACGATAAGAGGATTTGTTGGCAACTATTTTGCAGATAGGCATATTGACAGCTACTACGAAAGGAGTAGAAGAGTTGAAAATATGCACGGACTGTGCTCATTCCGTATGCAGAGTACGTGCCGCATCGAAGAATCCCATTGGAACTAGGGATGGGAAAAATTTGTTAGACATCTTTCCCGAACTTCCCCTACCTAGTTGTGGTAGCGCTGATAAAAAATTCAACACCCTAATGTCACGCCCGCTGACGTCCGGAAGGATCCCTCGGCATGGTTTCCCGCACAGCCACAAATATATGCAAATGCAAAACGATAAATACAACGATGGCCCAAAACGTAACGTAAAGTGCAAATCTGCCAACCTTGTTGAGCAGCATGTGTTTTCGGGGGCGGGGGACAGCAACTTGTCCACCGGACCACCACAACAACAAGTGGCGCCAAGAGTGGTTAAAGACGTGAAACTCTTTCGCGAAACTCTCTTCGCGCGTTAAAAGTTTCTGAGCGATGTTACTCTAATTCAATCACAGATTGGCAGTGTGTTTTCATTGTAAAAAAGCACGCGAAAATATCCATCCCGCACGATGATGATGATGGGTGTGCGAAATAAAAAAGCGCGTCCGAACCAAAGCTCCAAACGCGCCTTGCCTGGTCGTTGTTGGTTTTGCACTGGTTTTGTGGAGATCATTTTGCATGATAACTGCTGCTTTTGACGGTTGCTTTTTTTTGTCCTCGTGCGATTTCCATCCTGTGGAGGAAGGGTAGGAAAATCACTACCCATCTCCCCTGTCAAAGAAAGGGGGGAACTGCTGGCTGAGCGTTTGGAAGAGGACGAGGCACGATGAGCTTCATTTTATAGCATTTCATCACGCAATTCCAAGTGTGACTGTGTGTGTGTGTGTGTGTGTATGTATGCGTGGGGCGTCAGTCCTCCGATGGGAACAGAATCCTAGAATGAGTGGAAAATTAATTTCCAGCTGACGGATAAAAGGACAATCCATTCATAGAGCAAGAAGGATCGCGAGGGAAATCGTGAAGTAGGAAATAGTATTTCCCCCTGTCAGTCAGTCAGTCAACGAGTCCCCGGTTTGGGGAGGAGCGGAGAGGCCAGTTAACAGTTTCCCCGAACCAGGTGTGGCACAAACCTGGCCGAGCCAGCAGCGTGTTCGAGAAGGATATCCCTTTCTTCCTAATGTGTGGCTTTATTTGCTTGTCGCCTGTCCACTATTGCCACCTGGTTCTTCAGGCTAATATTTTTAATTAGTTTGTCTCATAAATTCCCATCAACGCCAACCATCACCACCACCAACGACAACTGGTAGCTTGTGGTCCTGGGCTCCATTTCCGTCGATAAACGGCAGCGAATAAATAAACCCATTACGGTCTCTTGGGGACTTTTAATCACACCTTCTCGGCAGAATCTCGGTGTTGGGAGGTGTCTTTTTGTATATACGAAAAGCTTTCAGATTTTGTTGGGTTTTAGTGGCGCCATTTTTTGAGGTTTTTATTAGCGAAATAGTGGACACATCCTTACAACGGATTCAAGTTACTTGTATGATTGTTTTTTGTTTCCTCTGGAGTTCGCGTTGTTCAAACGTACAAAGCGAAAGTTTGAAGAGAATGTCTTGTGCGGTTGTATCAAAATCCAAATATACGGCCTACAACATACACACACACACAGGTGCTGCTCTCTGGTGCGTAACTGCATTAATTACAACTTTTTTGAGGGTCACAAAATGGGCCAACAGCCGCAACACCAAATGTGGCGCTTCTCACTACCCACTGAATCTGCTCCCCACGTGCAATAAAGTGTTCCTCATCGTAAAGATAAGTAATTTGCCACGGAATTGCACCATGGTTGTTTGACCCGCATGGAAAGCTCAACTTTCCAAATCTTCGCTAACGGGGGTGGTGTGCTGTTGGGCTTGGGTTTTGATGTAAATTCAACGATTATAGCACTGCTGTAAACCGTACAACGGACCTGTACTTTGTTGGCCTAATTTTGACGCCAAACTCTGGCTCAATGATTTTATTGGTTGTACTACTGGATGTGGGGATGCTTGCTAAAAAGTTGTTTGGTGTCTCTTGCTGACAACGCGCTAGACATGTTGTGACGGCTCGGTAATGTTAGTAGAGTTATGTGACAAATCGACAGCTTGGACGGTTGATAATCGTTTGATAATGTCTTGTGAACCTGTAGAGCCGTAACCAGTTCACCACCAACGTCAGCCGACTTCATCAACGATCGAATGTGCGGCATGGTTACGTGAGGCTTAAAGTATCCGACACTGCAATGCAGGCCTCATACACACCCAAGTGCTACCGACTCCCCGGATCCGAACGATTCATGAACACACGCTCAAGAAAACTCTCATTACCGGGTGACTTTCAATAGGCGGCGCAGATGGAGTGAAACAAAAGGCAAAGCGTTATATTTAATACACCGTCCATGCAAGTCAAACAGATGCATCAAACGATTACATCAAATGACGAAAAACAGCAGGTAGTAATAACAATAATAAAACACACACACAAAAAAGCCGCGAACGATCACGCGTTGATCCTCAAATAGACAGCAGCGCTGCAAGATATTGAGGGGTTTGCGTTAATAAGCGTTACTTTGTTCGGTGCACGAAGCGTTGGAAAACCGAAAACGAAGTTGGGTGGGAGCTATTTTCCAATTCGCGCAAAATTGTGTGTGTGTGTGTGCGCGCGGATGTGTGTCTTACCGAAGGTGAGATCGTTTTTTCTTTATATTTCTAGTTCAGCAGTTCGAACAGAAACCTTGGAAGGAAACTCTCGAACTCTCGAAAGCACCATACCATCCAACCGAAGGTTGGTTCAGAGTGCTGGCCACGCGCCCCACAACGAATGAAGCAGAAACATGGTGTCCGCTTTGTTTTCTTCCTTCTTCGAGGGTTTGTCTATGTGTGTGCGTTTGTTTTTTTTTTTGCGCGAGCTTTATGCGATTGCCAACCGTCTTTTCCTCAAACGGGGGCCACTTGCGTCTTGGTAACACCTCACACAGACAGATGTGAGATATAGGTAAGCCGCTTTTTTGTTGGCGGGGGATGGTGGTTACCCAGAGCTCTGAAGAAGCCAAACCTCGCTATAAAGAAAAATTACTGGCGCAATTGGCGCAACACAAGCAGCAGCAGCAGCAACAAATGGCACGGTCGGAAAAACTTACCATCTCCTCCCCATACCCATCTGAAGTCTCTTGGGAGGCCCGCGCACTCACCCACCCCGAAGGTGGCATGCGTTTTTCATTACATCGTTTTTTGAGCCTTTTTCCCCGCTCTCTTTTGCGTTTGATGATTTGATGATGGAACCTTGGTGTGTTTTCGGTTTCTTCTCCTTCTCACATCGTCCAAAAGGCACTTTTTGTTGGAAAATAGGTTTCGTTGGGTAGTGCAAAAAAGAGCGGGCGAACTCACAAAACAGTTAACAAACTGCAATTTTGGAATTCCTTTCGGCACATAAAGAAGGTCCGTTTCCTGAGGATGCTTCTCATGTCCGTAGCAAAGAATATTTCCATAACGGTTGGGGTTTTTTCTTTGTTGCTGATGGGAATTATTTTTCAATTAGAGCGAAAGTGTCACATTTGGGGGTGAGTGAGTGAGTACAGCAGAAGAGAAAACCTCGAACACTCGAGAATACTGTCCGACCTCCCCCGGTTGAAGGCGTCGGGGAATTTAATTGGAGTAGACTTTTTAAACGAAAAGTTTTTATCTGCCCTCAACTACTCCCTCGATGAAGGAGGGTCTCGTAAATGTGTGACAGTGTCGTCATAAAGTTCGTCACTAAGGGGGTTGTGAAGCAGAAAAGGGTAACCGTAACCCTTGGCTGTTCTTTTTTGTATGCTGGTTAACATTGATGCTTTCCGACGTCGGTTGCACCGTTTTAGCGACAAGCTCCTGCATGAAAATAATCGTCTCCGACTGACTGACTAGTTTCCCAACACACAGACACTCACGAGAGATACAGAAAAGTGCATCAAATATACATCATGCAAGATTCGAGACAGAAAACACGGACCCATCCAAGAACAGGAAACAACTTCAGCACTTTTAGATGAAGTGCACTCTCGTTAGCGATAATCTGTGTTCTGTGTGCCAGCAAATGGCGGCAACTGTTGGTACTGGCGTTGCCACAAAGAGGATGACTGTGTTCCGCAAAATGGACAACTTCACCGGAACACACTTCATCGAAAGGGGGAACGTAAGCTCCAACTCTGTCTCGCTTCTTAATGATCATCATTGTCTTGCTTTTATACTACAGAAAACATGCACCTAGTGCTGTTAGCAGCTTGTAACTAATTCCTGCTATGTGTACGCTCTATCGTTACAGGAAACCGCCCAAAATCTTCGCCTTTGATCACTGCTTCTACTCGACCGATGTCAACGCGAACAACTTTGCGTCACAGGAGCTGGTCTTCAACAACATCGGTCGGGACATTCTGGAGAATGCGTTCCAAGGCTACAATGCGTGCATCTTCGCGTACGGTCAGACTGGCTCGGGCAAATCGTACACAATGATGGGCGGCCAGGACAGCAAAGGCATCATTCCGCGGTTGTGCGATGAACTGTTTGCATCGATCGCAGCCAAACAGACGGAGGAGCTAAGCTATAAGGTGGAAGTGTCCTACATGGAGATCTACAATGAGAAGGTGCACGATCTGCTCGACCCGAAGACCGCCAAACAGTCGCTGAAGGTGCGCGAGCATAACGTGCTCGGACCGTATGTTGATGGACTTTCGCAGCTGGCGGTCACCTCCTTTCTGGTAAGGGCGCGTCATCAAAGTAATGCAATATTAAAGAACCTAGTTTGTATAGTAGATTATGTACGTTCCGGGCATAGTGTAGGATAGATAGGATAGTCGGATGTGGTTCGTAATAGTTGTAGAAGCTTTGCTTTGTTGCACCTGCGACCTCTTGGGAAGGTTTAGAATCGTTTTAGTAAAAAGGTCTGTCCTCTTAGCTGTAGATAAGCGACGACAATAACGAACCTAGGGTGGCACCGAGTAAACTGGGGACAGTGTTCTGTTCGCAAGTCAAACCCTTTTCTATCATACTTTGTTGTGGCGTTATCTACCAATGTTCGTGCTTTCCCCAAACGCAATCACCACTCAATTACTCGACCCGACCTGCAGCATAATTGATGTTGCCCTTGGGAGGGGTTGCTCGTACGTACGTTCGATGCACGATGATTCATCGATTTGACGTACCGGTCAAGGCTTTTCCGTGCCTAGTGTGTGTGTGTGTAGTATGCGTAAAACTCATTTGCTTTGGAATTATGCAGCGTATAATATGTTTTTCTGTTTGTTTTTTAGGACATCGATAACCTGATGGCAGAAGGTAACAAATCGCGTACCGTTGCGGCAACGAACATGAACTCGGAATCGTCCCGCTCGCACGCAGTCTTCACAGTCGTGCTGACGCAGACACTAATCGACACACTGTCCGGGGTCACGGGTGAAAAGGTGTCACGTGTGTCGCTGGTAGATTTGGCCGGTAGTGAGCGCGCGGTAAAAACTGGAGCCGTCGGGGACCGGCTAAAGGAGGGCTCAAATATCAACAAAAGTCTTACCACACTCGGTTTGGTGATATCGAAGCTAGCGGACAGTACTGGCGGTAGTGGTGGTGGCGGCAAGAACAAAGATAAATTCGTGCCGTACCGTGACTCGGTACTGACGTGGCTGTTAAAGGACAATCTCGGTGGTAACTCGAAGACGGTGATGTTGGCAACATTGTCACCGGCGGCCGATAATTACGAGGAGACACTGTCCACGCTGCGGTATGCTGATCGGGCGAAGCGAATCGTCAACCACGCCGTGGTGAATGAAGATCCAAATGCGCGTATCATCCGTGAGCTGCGCAAGGAGGTGGAAACGCTGCGTGAGATGTTGAAGCACGCGACGGGCAGCAACTTCGGCGACATGAAGCGCGTGGACATTCACGATAAGCTGGCGGAAAGCGAAAACCTCATGAAGCAGATTTCGCAAACGTGGGAAGAGAAGCTGGAGAAGACGGAACAGATCCAAAGCGAGCGGCAGCAGGCGCTCGAGAAGATGGGCATCAGTGTGCAGGACAGTGGCATCAAGGTGGAGAAGAACAAATACTATCTGGTCAATCTGAACGCCGATCCGTCACTGAACGAGCTGCTGGTGTACTACCTGAAGGAGGAAACACTGATCGGTGGTCGAAGCAGTAGCGGCAGTAAGCAGCCAGACATTCAGCTACTTGGTCTCGGCATCCAGCCCGAACACTGTCTGATCACGATCGAGGACGGTGAGCTGTACATGGAACCGATCGAGAATGCTCGTTGCTGCGTGAATGGTTCTGTCATGAGTGGTAAGACGGCGCTGCACCACGGTGACCGTATTCTCTGGGGCAATCATCACTTTTTCCGCGTAAACTGCCCAAAGTCTGCAACGAACAGTACGACGCTAGGTGCTTCGGAACCACAAACGCCAGCGCACCACCTCGACTATTACCACGCGCAGGAAGAGTTAATGCAGAACGAACTGAGCAACAACCCCATTCAGGCGGCTATTTCGCGACTAGAGAAGCAGCACGAGGAAGACAAACAGGTAGCACTCGAGAAGCAGCGGCAGGAGTATGAAAAGCAGTTCCAGCAGCTGCGAAATATCCTTTCGCCGACAACACCGTACGCTCCGTACGCACCGTACGATCCGTTCCGACTCGGAAAGCTGCCACCGAACACACCGACGGGCCAGCTGCGGGTGGAGAAGTGGGCGCAGGAAAGGGACGAAATGTTTAAACGATCGCTCGGCCAGCTTAAGACCGATATCGTACGGGCCAACGCGCTCGTACAGGAAGCGAACGTGCTGGCGGAAGAGATGGACAAGCAAACGAAATTCAGCGTCACTCTGCAGATACCTCCGGCCAATCTTAGTCCGAACAGGAAGCGAGGCGCTTTCGTAAGTGAACCGGCCATTTTGGTGCGGCGGATGAATTCGGGCAGCCAGATCTGGAGCATGGAGAAGCTGGAGAACAAGCTGATCGATATGCGCGACATGTACCAGGACTACAAGGAGCGCCATCTGGCCGCGATGGAGGAAGCCAAAGCAAAGTCGGATCCGTTTTATGAGTCGCAGGAAAACCACAACCTGATCGGTGTGGCAAACATCTTCCTGGAGGTGTTGTTCCACGATGTGAAGCTGGAGTATCACACACCGATCATTAGTCAGCAGGGCGAAGTGGCCGGACGGTTGCAGGTGGAAATTAGCCGTGTGGCCGGGACCTTCCCGCAGGATCGTATGTGTGAGTCGGCGTCGGAGAGTTCGGGCGATAGTCATGAGGACGATGAGGACTCGCCCGACACACCATCACCGCCGCCACCGACCAACAGCAATCAGATCAGTTGTAGAATCAGCATCAAGCAAGCGTCCGGACTGCCGCTCTATCTGTCCAACTTTGTGTTCTGTCAGTACTCGTTCTGGAACCACGAGGTGGCGGTAGTGCCGGCCACCAATCAAGAGGTCGCCGGACACAACCAAAACATAACGTTCAAGTTCGATCACGAAGCGGACTATGTGGTGACGATGAACGAAGAGTTTATGGAGCACTGCACGGATGGTGCCCTGTCGATTGAGGTTTGGGGCCATCGGTCGGTCGGATTCTCGCGCATGAAGGACTGGGAGGTTGAACAGCAACAGGCTAAGGCACGTTCCCTAGCCGATCGGTGGGCAGAGCTGTCTCGCAAAATCGAACTGTGGGTTGAGATCCACGAGCTAAACGATAATGGTGATTGGGCTCCGGTGGAAGTGCAGTGTGCTCGCGACATGCTGACGGGTGGAGTGTACCAGCTACGCCAAGGATTTCAACGTCGCGTCATGGTGCGTGTGAAGCCGGTGCAAAATTCTGGCACGTTGCCTATCATCTGCCAGTCGATCATCAACGTATCGATGGGATGCGTAACCGTTCGCTCAAAGCTGCAGAAACCGATGGACTCGTATCAGGAGGAAGATCTTACCGTGCTGCGGGACAAATGGAGTGAAGCGCTTGGTCGCCGACGTCAGTACCTTGACCAGCAAATACAGCGGTTGATCAATAAGGACGACAAGACGGAACAGGAGAAAGAGCGTGAGCAGAGTTTGGTGAACCAGTGGGTTTCACTGACGGAGGAGCGAAATGCAGTGTTAGTACCAGCTCCTGGCTCAGGAATTCCCGGTGCACCGGCATCGTGGGATCCACCGCTCGGCATGGAACCGCACGTTCCCGTCCTGTTCCTCGATCTGAACGCAGACGATCTGTCGACTCAGGGTCTTTCGAACGACGAGGTCCCGCTTGCTGGTTTGAACTCGATCCTGCCCAAAGAGCATGGCAACAAGTTCTACAATTTGCAGATAATCCAACATCTGGATAAGGATATTTGCGCCATCTGTAGCTGGGACTCGTCGATTCACGACTGCTCGGCACTCAACCGCATTACGGAAGCGAACGAACGGGTTTACCTGATTCTGAAGACGACCGTGCGACTTTCGCATCCGGCTCCGATGGATTTAGTGCTGCGCAAGCGGCTAGCGCTGAACATTTATAAGCGTCAGAGTTTCACCGATCGGCTGAAGAAGCTGCGCATCGGTCGGGCAGAATCACTGTCGTTGCAGTCCGGCGTCACGTACGAGGTAGTTTCCAACATTCCAAAGGCCTCCGAAGAGCTGGAGGATCGCGAGTCGTTGGCACAGATAGCCGCCACCGGCGATGATTGTTCAGCGAGCGATGGCGAAACATACATCGGTACGTTTTTTTATGAAATGCAAATGAATATTCAATTTCCTAATCTGGGTTTTATTGTTGTAGAAAAATATACCAAAGGAGTATCGGCTGTGGAGAGCATTTTGACGCTGGACCGATTAAGGCAGAGTGTGGCCGTAAAGGAGCTAGAACAGGTGCGCGGACCGGCACTTTCCATGCGCAAGACGGCCAGTGTGCCAAACTTCTCACAGGTACGTGACGTTAGAATAATTCCTACAGCCACCACCACCACCACCATCGACACCACGTTCCCGTGGTCCCTTCCCTTCTGTGGTCCTGTGCGCTCCGATGGCGCTTTCATTTTGTATGTTTCGTTATACGAACGCGTGGCCGTCGTACGTTCGTCGCTCGG
The DNA here is from genome assembly GCA_002091835.1 of Anopheles maculatus. Lineage (NCBI taxonomy): Eukaryota > Metazoa > Arthropoda > Insecta > Diptera > Culicidae > Anopheles > Anopheles maculatus. Next base: position 75,577 of record KZ062612.1, read on the forward strand.
CTGCTTAGTTTTTTGCTAGACCTGCTTTGAAGTTAGCTGTTTGCGATTTCGACGAATTAGCGAGCGTTTAGTAATAGTACGCCACGGGTGGACTCTCTCTGGCAATCGATATCTCTCCGGTCTGGGGGGGTGTTTCGGCGGTTCGTCGATGAAAATCAACAAATTAGCCAGCTTTTTCGATGTGCACTCTGTTCCGCGGACGGCATTTTCATCATTTGCAAAATAATCACCATTCTGTGTCACACTTTACTCTTCCACCATGTATATGTGTGTGTGTATGTGTTGCCACATGCCGCATTCATGCAATCTGATCTGGCAAATTTATCTTGATTTCGTTTTTATTTTCTTATTATCATATGCGTCTTTGCTTCGAGCATAAAACAGTACATTGCTCTCTGTATTTTTACTTGATTTATTTATCGTTCGGGTCTGCTCCAATTTTCTATAATCGATATAAGATGTCAGGGTTACCGTATGGCATAATTCTATACCATAATTCTACCAGATGCCACAAATCTTGGACAAGACTCCAATCTAGTCACGATTTTTGTCATATGCAGTCTGTGTGTAAAGTATACTAAACTAAACTTGTTAGAAAGAGAGTCCTCGAGAGGTCTCGGTCTGCCATTTCTGGCAAATTTTTTTTTTTTGACTAAATTTTACCCGTAACTTGATAGTCAGTCTGGCGTCCGGGGAAACGGTCCAGACGAGATTCGACTCTCGGTCCTGTCGTGTGTCGAAGACCGGCGCTGTTACTACCTTAGCTGGACCGGAGGACCTCTAAGACTTTGTAAAAATAGTTACAAATTGATGGTAATGATTATACAAATTTATGGTTATGATTGTAAAACAAAGTCTCTGGTATAGACTGTTGAAGCAAATATGGCAACCCTGTAAGGCATATCTTGTAATATCTGTCTCTAAATGGCCCTACGACCCCACACTCCCCTTGTTTCGTTACGTCATGCTAATGCTGCTGCTGCTGCTACTATTATTATTGCTGGTGTGCTACATTTATATGCAATTGAATTCTCGTACACGCGGTTAATTTTTCCCCAATTTTCCTCCTAACCGATATTCGCAACCCCCAACCATTGTTTAACAAACCGGTTTTGTTCATAGTGTGTCTGTAAACTGTAAATTTCATCTAACAATTGTTTTTGTCTCTCTTTTTCTCTTTCTCTCTTCTCTCTCTCTCTCTCTATCTCTCTCTATCTCTGTCTTCTGCAAATATAAAAAAATAATTTTTTTGTGCCTTATCAATGTGTGCTTTGCCCTTCCCATCGTTTGATTATTACACCGTTTTATCAAAAACAAAAACCAACCTCTCCTGTGTGTGTGTGTTTGTATATCCTTTCTATTAATAATGCTTTAACGAAAAAAAAATCGTCAAAACGTAATACTAATAATGATAACACAAAATTTCATCGTGCACGCGCAAATGCATTTCCAAAATTTCCCCTGTTTTCTTTATAAATATGCTATTCCCCTCACTTCATCCTTCAATACATCTATTTTGCTGCATTTTGTAAATTTGCTCATCGATAAACGAAATCCCCAAATTCGTGTTACAATTGGGCACACGGACACGACGGGTTTTCACGCGATTCGACCTTTTCGTACGTACAAAAACTAAACCAAAAAAAAAATGGCGTGAAATGTTGATCTTAAACCCCCAAAAAGGCCGTAAAAGATGCCAGGGAGCTTAGTACGAGTCTCACCACCTCGAGGACAGTAAGTAGATGGTCATTAGACGGCAAGTCGTGTTTTTAGCGTGTGTCTCTGGATGTGTGTAATTTAGCCTCTAGGAATGAATTTGCGTTTTTCGTTTTTGATTCTTTTTTTTTTTTATAAGAATTAAAACAGTTTAGTATTATTAGGCGTTCAATATTATTTCTGACCCTTTTCTACTACTTTCTACGAAGTGAAGTAGACAAAGCGTTAGTGATGAAGTTGAAAACCTAACAGTTTTTTTGAAGTAAAATTGAATTTGGTAGAATTTTGGTTCCGTTTCACTTGATGTTTTAATTTTTTCGATCGTTATTTTGTATTTCTATTAGCTCCTTTAAACGTGATCGTGAAGTTATAGTTTTAATGCGACGATTACCAACAAAGAGAAGCGTTTTCGCGCCTGTTCCATCGATCGATGGATGTTTTCTAGCATTGCATTGGAAGCTTTCCAATCGAGGCTGTAATGTCCGTTTGTAATATTGTTAAGTAGCGCTTAAGTTAAGCAATCATGCTGCATATACATTCTTTTCCCGTTGTTCCAAAGTAGAAACTATATTGTTACCAATTATCGAAACATATTTGCGCTAACACAACGGTGTCTTTAGCGACACTTTTGTTCGGCGGCTGTCGATCTAGTCACTATTTTTGTCATATGCTGTCTGTGTGTACATTATACTAAACTTGTTAGAAAGAGAGTCTTCGAGAGGTCTCGGTCTGCCATTTCTGGCAAATTTTTTTTTTTTGACTAAATTTTACCCGTAACTTGATAGTCAGTCTGGCGTCCGGGGAAACGGTCCAGACGAGATTCGACTCTCGGTCCTGTCGTGTGTCGAAGACCGGCGCTGTTACTACCTTAGCTGGACCGGAGGACCTCTAAGACTTTGTAAAAATAGTTACAAATTGATGGTAATGATTATACAAATTTATGGTTATGATTGTAAAACAAAGTCTCTGGTATAGACTGTTGAAGCAAATATGGCAACCCTGTAAGGCATATCTTGTAATATCTGTCTCTAAATGGCCCTACGACCCCACACTCCCCTTGTTTCGTTACGTCATGCTAATGCTGCTGCTGCTGCTGCTACTATTATTATTGCTGGTGTGCTACATTTATATGCAATTGAATTCTCTTACACGCGGTTAATTTTTCCCCAATTTTCCTCCTAACCGATATTCGCAACCCCCAACCATTGTTTAACAAACCGGTTTTGTTCATAGTGTGTCTGTAAACTGTAAATTTCATCTAACAATTGTTTTTGTCTCTCTTTTTCTCTTTCTCTCTTCTCTCTCTCTCTCTCTATCTCTCTCTATCTCTGTCTTCTGCAAATATAAAAAAATAATTTTTTTGTGCCTTATCAATGTGTGCTTTGCCCTTCCCATCGTTTGATTATTACACCGTTTTATCAAAAACAAAAACCAACCTCTCCTGTGTGTGTGTGTTTGTATATCCTTTCTATTAATAATGCTTTAACGAAAAAAAAATCGTCAAAACGTAATACTAATAATGATAACACAAAATTTCATCGTGCACGCGCAAATGCATTTCCAAAATTTCACCTGTTTTCTTTATAAATATGCTATTCCCCTCACTTCATCCTTCAAAACATCTATTTTGCTGCATTTTGTAAATTTGCTCATCGATAAACGAAATCCCCAAATTCGTGTTACAATTGGGCACACGGACACGACGGGTTTTCACGCGATTCGACCTTTTCGTACGTACAAAAACTAAACCAAAAAAAAAATGGCGTGAAATGTTGATCTTAAACCCCCAAAAAGGCCGTAAAAGATGCCAGGGAGCTTAGTACGAGTCTCACCACCTCGAGGACAGTAAGTAGATGGTCATTAGACGGCAAGTCGTGTTTTAGCGTGTGTCTCTGGATGTGTGTAATTTAGCCTCTAGGAATGAATTTGCGTTTTTCGTTTTTGATTCTTTTTTTTTTTATAAGAATTAAAACAGTTTAGTATTATTGGGTGTTCAATATTAGTTCTGACCCTTTTCTACTACTTTCTACGAAGTGAAGTAGACAAAGCGTTAGTGATGAAGTTGAAAACCTAACAGTTTTTTTGAAGTAAAATTGAATTTGGTAGAATTTTGGTTCCGTTTCACTTGATGTTTTAATTTTTTCGATCGTTATTTTGTATTTCTATTAGCTCCTTTAAACGTGATCGTGAAGTTGTAGTTTTAATGCGACGATTACCAACAAAGAGAAGTGTTTTCGCGCCTGTTCCATCGATCGATGGATGTTTTCTAGCATTGCATTGGAAGCTTTCCAATCGAGGCTGTAATGTCCGTTTGTAATATTGTTAAGTAGCGCTTAAGTTAAGCAATCATGCTGCATATACATTCTTTTCCCGTTGTTCCAAAGTAGAAACTATATTGTTACCAATTATCGAAACATATTTGCGCTAACACAACGGTGTCTTTAGCGACACTTTTGTTCGGCGGCTGTCGATTATCATTTAGTTCTTTCGTCGCTAATTTATGCCCTTCGATCAATTGCAGATGAGATTCTTCGATGCATCGTTCGAGTCACTGTTGAGCATTGGACGTTCGGAATCGTATGCTGACTTGAAGATGGGTCTTAACAATGGTAAGTGTTGGCCACGCATTGTGCTGATGAACCACGGAAGGAAGCATTAAACGTAAATTTATACTTCTTGTTGCAGCGCAAAGTACGCGTGAGACGGCCAACAGTAGGCAAAAGATGAAGAACAATGGCGAGGAATCGTCCGGATCGGGTTACGGTGCAGGTAGGTGCTTGATTGCAGTGAATGTTCCTGTGTCCGTGTCAACGGTTTTGTCACTTCTAAATCATCACCTTGACGTTTGTTTGATGTGTACCGTCTCTGTCCTGATTTGTGATCGAAAGAAAACTATGGGATTGATGTTAAACGTTCTTTATATGTCCGATTACTTACTTGCATAATCCCGGTGCGCCTGCACTACCCTGTTAATACGAGTCCCTGGTAACAAAACACTTATTGACACTGAATACTTTTACATTCTACACGCTCTCACGCAACGGAATGCGCAGCTCGTCCCACATTCCTCAATCTCAATATCAATCTGAATTCCTTGCGACTTCAGCCAACTAAACGTATGTAGCCCATAAACTGTCTCGTGTTTGTTTGCGTTTGTTTGCCGATAATGTTCCTAATGTTCTCATACTTGTTTGGTTCTGTTGCTACCGTTTCTTGATTTTAGGAATACGGATATTGTTTTGTAATTTTACGTTGTGATTTGTTTTTCTTCTCGATCTGTTGTGTGGTATGTTTCAGCACACATTCTTCTTAATTTTGTACTCTTTCGGTTTTATTTTAAAATATTCTTGCATGTTACGAGCATAATTTGAACATCTAGCGCTAATTTTGAAGTCTTGTTGTCTTTCCAACCTGTAGCGTCACCGGCGGCGAGTAAGTTGGCCCAAAGGATGACGACACTGCACGAGGAACCGTTGATCAAGCAGATCTGCTACGAGGAAGAAGGGGAAGATCGGTTCAGCGAGCCGGAATATGCCGAATACAACGATTTCTACGAGCAGCCACTGGGCAAGAAACCGTCACTGTCGAAGATGAAATCTTCCTACACAGTCGAATCGTTTATTGACATCGATAAGCGTAGCCAATCGGCGGCTGCCGAAGGCATGAATGCGACGGGTGGAAAGTTTGCCGGCAAGACGAAGGTGGAATCGGCGTCCATGGGTGGAATCTCATCGGCGCCGGTATCGGGCGGTAGTGCCAGTGTTGGTAATGGGACGAAATATCAAACCATGACACCCAGCATGAGCTCGTCCACTTCGAGCGGTTACGGATCGCAAGCGGTGTCGTGCAGCAACCTCACCAATGATGACACATACTCCATCCGGTCACTAAGCGTCGGAGAAACTCCAGGTAGGGAATGAAGTGTCTATATCCGCAAGGGAGGATCATAAGATCAACTAATATTCTGTTTGATGTTCTTTCGCCAGATACTATGTCGCCGTCCAATAGAATGCAGGATCAAATGATGTCCACTAGCACCAATGCCAAATCGGAGGAGGACTCTGTGACCTCTCCGACGACCTCAACCACCGCTTCTGAAGCCACGCTAATGGCGGCCAGCGGCGAGTAAGTTGGCCCAAAGGATGACGACACTGCACGAGGAACCGTTGATCAAGCAGATCTGCTACGAGGAAGAAGGGGAAGATCGGTTCAGCGAGCCGGAATATGCCGAATACAACGATTTCTACGAGCAGCCAATGGGCAAGAAACCGTCACTGTCGAAGATGAAATCTTCCTACACAGTCGAATCATTTATTGACATCGATAAGCGTAGCCAGTCGGCGGCTGCCGAAGGAATGAACGCGACGGGTGGAAAGTTTGCCGGCAAGACGAAGGTGGAATCGGCGTCCATGGGTGGAATCTCATCGGCGCCGGTATCGGGCGGTAGTGCCAGTGTTGGTAATGGGACGAAATATCAAACCATGACACCCAGCATGAGCTCGTCCACTTCGAGCGGTTACGGATCGCAAGCGGTGTCGTGCAGCAACCTCACCAATGATGACACATACTCCATCCGGTCACTAAGCGTCGGAGAAACTCCAGGTAGAGAATGAAGTGTCTATATCCGCAAGGGAGGATCATAAAAGCAACTAATATTCTGTCTGTTGTTCTTTCGCCAGATACTATGTCGCCGTCCAATAGAATGCAGGATCAAATGATGTCCACTAGCACCAATGCCAAATCGGAGGAGGACTCTGTGACCTCTCCGACGACCTCAACCACCGCTTCTGAAGCCACGCTAATGGCGGCCAGCATGGACAGCTATAGCAGCAGTCCAACAGCACGAGTCCAGAGCGACGCACCGAAGCGCATCAATCCGTTCCTGAAAGATGCCAACATTGAAGCGTTTGACGACAGCAAATCAGTCCCATCTGCCGAAGCAACAGTGCAACAGCATCAACAAAACGACGAGGATGAAGGACTAGGCGCAGAGCAGCAAACACAGTCGGCCGATTCGACGGCCGTGAGCGAATTGACGCAGATGAATGACGAGAGTGAAGAAAGTGATCAAAGCTCAGCAAACACCAAACACTCCTCAGACGGTAAGTTACTGCATGATTGGAAATAAAAATAGCATTCTAATCGATTTCTTTTATTCATTTGCTTATCAGTGATGGAAAGCAGCTTCTCCTCGACGCCAGGCAAGCAGGAAATCATTCCCGATTGGGTGGTGGTTGGCGAATCGGTACAAATCAGGCCCTATAACACGAGCGGTGTGATAGCTTTCGTCGGTGCCACTCACTTCCAAGTAAACGCAGCAAACTATTGCATCGCATCAAATGTTCCTACTAATCAAATGCGGCATTCTTATCACAGGGAGGAACTTGGATCGGGGTGGAACTCGATACGCCAACCGGCAAAAATGACGGAACCGTGCAGGGCATCCAATACTTTGATTGCCGTCCAAAGCATGGCATTTTTGTGCGCGTTGACAAGCTGATTCTCGACAAGCGTGGCCGTGCAATGCGTGAGCTAAAGAAGGCAGAAAAGATGAAAGGTTTGTTTGCGAGAGAAAGACAAAAAGGCCACTTTATTATGTTGGTCTAACGCCGATGCTTGTGTTGCTTTTATTTTAGCGGATCTTGCTGGTGGCAAAGGAGGACAAAGGCCGTTAACTGGTGGTGCTGGAATGGCAACGAATGGGCCACGTAAATGATACACGTTCAATCGTGGTCTAAGCAGCTCAGCTCAGTGTTCGTCAAGGCCGTTCACGGGCCGGAAGCGGTTTGTACCGAAGTCTGCCTCCGTTGCAGCGTTCAATCGTGGTAAGTAAGGAAATCCGCGAGGTTCAGCGTACGTGGCAGTGATGATAGATGCAATCTTCATGCATGCATTGTCCACCCGCAAGGTGCACCGTCAGACCGGCCCGTTTGATAACCGAACAAACATGCAAAATCCATCCCTCTTCTATCAAGAAGCTTGCTTGATATTTTGATGATATGCTTTTTTTCCTATACATTGTGACGTAAACTAGAAGAACACTCGCCAGGTTAGGGAAGTGTGCGCCCAGTATGTGGCAGTGTGTGTGTCCTATAGATAAAGAAGCATTAGTCTCTCAAACGCATCTCAATAGTCAAAAGCAGCGAACGCCTCTCTTCTACGATTCTAGATAGTGAATGGAGAGCTATACTCGCCACCCCGAAAATCGAATGATAAGCGAAGCAAAGTATCGGAAAATGCATGTGCATCTTGTTCTCACTCGTAATTGCGTGAAACTAGCATTATTATCACTATCACCATTTACCACATTATATCCAGGATGCACGCGGATATCTCGTTAGGGCGAGAGAATCAGGAGTGTTAGTTGCACTTTGGTGTGATCACAAATTTCCAGCCAAAAATTAATGAAACAAAGTAAAACATATGCCGTCACATCAACAGCAGCCGGCACGGTGGAATGTATACAGGAGCATAGTTTGATTGGTGTAAATGAAATGGTACATTTTAGCCTTTCGGTAGGCTTTTTTCGAACTGTTTGAACCCGATTCCATCCCGCTTTCGATAGATGAACAAAATTGAAACACAATCTCTACACGTTTTTCGTCCGTTCAATGTGAAGCGCTGTGTGTCATCTCTGTCAGGTAGTCGGTAGAAAACAAAACTCACGAGGGGATAATCCATTTTCAGAGTGTAGCATATTTTCTATCTACGTTAGAAGCGGGAAGAACGAACACTCATCATAGCGCAATGCAAAATTAGGAAATGAAGAAGATAGACATTGAATAGGAAACATTGGGGGAAATGGTGAAAACGCGAGGTTGGTGGTTTTTTTTACATTTTCTGTCCGTAAAAGCACGAACGGTTTGTTTTTTTCGTTGTGCGAAACCATCTCCATTCCATTGCAATACGAAAAGCGATTCCTTCCGTTCTTTGTAGGGGTGATCACAAACCCACACACTAATGTAGGGCGCGTTAGTAACAGAAGCAGTCAATCGTCCAATCGAACCGCGCTGTTGTCTGTCCATCCGTGGCAGCAATTAGGTGGAGGATCAAGCCAAATCAATCAGTCCATTCCGTTTCGAGTATTTACCAAAATGCAGTTAAAATTGTTATGCATGTGTGTGTGTGTATATGTCTGTTGAAGAAGTAAATCCGGCAATAGCTTGTGTCCCGCGTTCCGTCGGCATAGAGAAGCACTCTGTTAGTCTCAGGTCTCACCCAACACAGCACAGTAGTGAAGTGGTGCTTTCGAAGATAGGACGGTACTTACATACACACACAGAATGGAGAAGGTATCGAAAAATGATTGCTTCAGTGGCTAAGCTGCGTGCGCTAACACACTAAGTGCTTAGCTCAACTGAAAGCATCAAATGCGAAAGGGTGCGTTGAGAGAAAGATAGCGAAAGATTTTTGTTTTATATTTGCAAGTGGCTGTGGGAAGCTTTCAAGCAAGAAGCGGCCTAAAGCATGCCCAAAAGCATGTCGAAATTAGCAATTTAAGGTCGAAAATGCGAACGGTTGTGTGTGTGCTTGTAAGTATCGTGCTTTCTTCGAGCGCCCTTAAGTCTACTCTAGCAGCCTGTAGAGAGAGAGAGGATTGTAGGTTTAGATCGTAGTGGCAAAATTAAACACCAGTGAATACATGCAGTTATGAGAGAGAGAGGAAGAGGGAGAGAAAGTGCATGATAGAGAGAGTGAGAGAGTGTGTAAGGAGAGAGAGAGAGCATCGAAAAGCAAACGGATAGTATTTGTGGATAGATAGAATAGTAGATTGCAATACACTAATGGCTGGCCTCTGTAGCATGTAGTAGAGAGCAGAAGAGCGAGAGTAACAAAATGGCGCACTAATACGGAAAAAAACCTTCAAATAGTGATTTACTAGAATATCATTGCTCACACATAATTACGTAGAAGCAAGAAGAAGTTAAGCAGGCTCATCACAGTAAAGTCATGTTGTGATGAGAACGTTAGCGTTACAAAAAAGATTTCCTTTTCTGTTCTTGTTTTTCGACATATTTGTTATGCATGCTTCCACTCTTTACACACCGACACACACAGCAATGCAGTTTATGCATCAATGCAGCAGCATCAACAGTGCACCAGACACACAAGACTCAAAGATGGAAACAAAACAGCAATATTTGATCAGATTAGAAAGGATAAGAAAGGATATGGGTTGTCGCAATAGTCAGAGCGAGAGGTGATTTTAACTTGTAACTGGAGAAAACGGGAATTGTGATTTAGTTGTTTAAGTTGGTTAGCGAAAGACACAGCTCAAAATGGCTTCATTTTTGTTCTGTTTTGGCGCGCGCTTGTCGTAGAATGTCCAACCATATCGAGCGAAGAAGGAAGGATACGCCGCGTTACGTTTAGCTGCTAATTATTTGTATATTTGTAGCGTATTTTGTTGCTCCTGTCACGGCATACACACACATGTTATCAATCACGGGGCGGCATCCTTCCGGTATCAAAGTTTTTGTTATTATTGTTAAGGCGCGCCCTTGTTTATTAGCTTAGAAGAGTATTTGTGTGATTTTAAGCTTATTTGTTTGCGTTGCTCGCGTAAGAACAACGATTCATTTAGACGCTTTTGTTTAGTTAATTTGTGTTTGTGTAAGAGACTCGATTATGTACATAATGACTACTACTACTATATGAGGAACCCGTACGGCGGCTTTATTGCGTATTGCGTTAAGTGAAGTCAGCTAGGAAAGAGGCAGAAAGAAGATTCATATCATTTATAAGCTGGGCGGTTGTGCTCTGCTGCCGAAGTGCGCACCGTTTGTGTATATTTATTTTTAATAATGTACGTTATACCTACGTTATACATTTTGCGTGCTTTCTCTTTCTGTCCTGTAATACCCACGACTACCTACTACTACTTCTATAGGATCCCTCCTATAGCTCGTCCCTGCTTCACGATGTGTATGTGCGTACGTGTGTGTGTGTGTGTCGAATGTTATTACTAGAAAAAGGAAAAAAGGAGAAATCCGTTTCAGGCAGACCGTATTTCACACAATCATTGTTATACTAGAGCGTGTTAGAGCGCGTGTAGCAAGAGAATGAACCGAAGAGTAGAACTATTTCTTATTCTCTAAAATCTAAGAGCCTAGCATTCCTACCCCTGTTCACGACCTCTACCAACACCACCACCATCACCACCACCTTTCACGACTCTATCTAAGAAGGGGAGGTCAATGAATGTCAACAAAATAACCTGTGTAATAAATAAAGTTGTATAGTAAGAGAACAATGATGACTAAACCGAGCGCTTTTACACCCGACGAAGACGACGACGACGACGGCGACGTTTACGAACCGGGTTTGTTGCAATAATATACAGCAGATGATGTCAGAAAGTAGGTAAAACACAGTGCAGAAAAGGAAAGAAATGCGTTTTGCTTTTAGTAAAAGTCCATAATAGCCGTAGGTGAGGCAGAAGCTGCGTGTGTTTATCGAATAAAGTAATATCCCATTCCGTCGCACATCCCTCCCGCCCGCCCTGGCGTATAAAGAGCAAAAACAAAACAGAGAGATATACAACAAAACGAAACAAAACAAAAAACTACCTATCCTCTTTACCAAAGGCGCGTAAAACAATATTATTAACAAGGTGAGGAAAAACAGGCGCATTGTGAAAGTATATATATATATGAAAAACAAACCAAGCTAACGATATAGAATAACACAAACGATGATACACAAATACAGAGATAGGCGTGTTTAAACACGGGCAGGCAGGAAGGTTTGGTTGATAAGTGATGATAAGCAAACAAAATGAAATACAAAATCCACAAATCTATTTTTCTAGACTAGTAATAATAATAATAACATGTGAGACACGTGCACTGACATGTGCATGTGTGTATGCTTGCGTGTTGCGGCATACCACACCCGGTGCATAATATTGAATGGGTAAATATTCAACCAAACAACCAAGTTATGCAGAAAAAAAGCTTGCTCTGAAACAAAACACATAAACTACCCAACTTTTCCTCCTGTTTTCCATGAGATGCGCGCCGTACGATAAAATTAACACAAAATTACACAAGAACAAATGTGGCCGGGGGAGGCATGAGAGTGTAGCAGCAAGAACAAAAACTTCAGGATCATTCTTTTTTCCAACACGAAATGATAAGAAGTAGCCCATATTTTTGAATGTGGAATATGGTATGAGGATAGATGGAGAGATATAAAATTAATCTAGTCAAAAAAACATGGCCCATCTTTAATCCGGCGAGCAAAGGACCTGTCGTCCTCGGTGTGTAGTGAGATCGTGATGGTGTCATTTCACCATTAAAATCAACTCAAGGGAAGATGATTGGGGAGGGAAGGAAAACAACACTCCAATACACAACAATAACAGCAACAGGTTATAGCATAAAAGAAACACTTGAAAAGATAAAACAGCGCAAGAAAGAGAAGCAACAAACAACAAAACAAAGATTAATACTTATATACTGCTTATTCTGTAATTATAATAAAAAAATAGTCGCGAGTCGAACAAAAAAAGTAATGGGGAATTATTTTCGACCTGTTCAATTCGAAAAAAGCCTTTGGAAAGGCGATATCAAAATGTTGGGTGGTAAAGACCGCTGCAAACCGCCACATTAAACCGTTCAAATGAATATTCGAGCAGATTCGGAGCATTTAAAACAGTCGAGCAGTTCGAGTGCATGACTCGGGCTGAAATGTCATCGTCTGACGTTTGACGCACTCGAATGGTTAACAAAGGCAGCCGGCGTTCAGCGTCTCCGCGTTTGGATGGTTAATTTTCATGAAATTGTAAGTAATTTAAGTAATTGATGGTTTCTTTTGCATCGATTTAATGGTTGTGAATGTTCTCTTTTGCAGTTGAAGACATTCCGTTCGCTAGGATGCGAAGACGAGGCACTTTGCTACGCGGCGTCCCGTGTCTACATTCATCTCAAAGATGGTAAGACGCTTGATGAAATAAGCAGTTAATCTTCTAGATTTATATGTTCCGTCTCTTTATTCTATTAATTGATAGAAAAACGCATGACGGACGTGCAGTATCAGTATGCGACAGGACTGCAATTGCTCTATTTAACAGCAAGGAAAGATCCAGATGCGTCGATCGACCTCTTCATCCCATCGGTAACGACGAGTGCATTGAATGTTGTGCAAATGAAGCATTTCCGAGAAGCAATTACGCTGCCCGATGGTGGCAAGCCGGAAAGTATCGTACTGGCCATCTGTGATCCAAGTTCAACCGTGCTGCTATACCGGATGACGCCCGGTTTGAAAGAAATTGGCCAAAAGCTACCGTCGAAGGGGAAAATTCTTCGGCAGAGGGCAGAAACAGCCGGTGCTAAAGCAAACCAGTGAAGAAAGGCTCTTCTAAGTGTAATTGTTAAACAATTAAGCCAAATAATTTAGAAAATAGTATTTTTATTGAAAGAAATTGTGTATAAATTTGTAATAATGCCTAAAAGTTTGACGAAATTAAATAAAAGTACCATTACAAGCGCTATTTTGTACCCTTCTGGAACCAAAACCGGAATCGCTCCATCGCCTTTCGAGCAAATCTTCTCTACCAGGAGAACATGAAAATCAGGAGGATGATCTTGCCTTCCCGATCACTAAGTAGCTAGTGTTCTCTTTCTCTCCTCCGAAACGTACGATCTCTTCCCTCTAGAGCGCGCTGGTGTGCGTGAGATCGCAGCGCAATCCTTAGTATCGCATACTACCTAACTGCGAGAAAGAGAGAAACCTATCTTCACTGATAACGACACAGTATACGCTCACGCAAGAGTAAGCGAGAAGGCACCAAAAGCACGTGGGTGAGATGGGAACGCAGCCGTCCGAGCTGGTGATACCTCCTACCAATCATGCTCTCCTGTTACTTCACGGGCAAAATTTGCTTTCCGCACTTCTGAACAAATTTTTTGTCGAAAAATTTGGGTTGCGATCGATCAAGCAACATCCTCTTACCAGCCATGCTCTCCTGTTACTTCGATTTCAAAATTTTGTTGCCGGTCGCTACGGAACAAAATTTGTACCAGGCAAAATCGACCAAGAAGATACCTCCTACCAGTCATGCTCTCCTGTTATTTCGATTTCAAAATTTGCCGGTCGCAACGGAACAAAATTTGTACCAATTTGTACCAGGCGAAACCGATCAAGAAGGTACCTCCTGCAAGTCATGCTCTCCTGTTACTTGGTTTTCAAATTTTTGCCGGTCGCTACGGAACAAAATTTCTACCAGGCAAAACCGACCAAAAAGGTACCTCCTGACCAGTCATGCTCTCCTGTTACTTGACGGACCAAATTTGCCGGTCGTTACGGAACAAAATTTTCAACTCAGCCCGACAAAAGGCGCATGAAATTGGACGACGCGCAACACCAGGAGGTCATGATTTTTAGAAGGTGGATTCAAGCAGCCGAAAATTTTAGTAACGCAGTGGTAGTTCTTCATGATGACAAAATTTTTTTTTTGTTTTTTTTAATTTTTTTGTTCAATACGGTGGAGCATTTATCGAAAGAAACAGAGCTGATTTCGGATATCTTTGGTAGCGAAATAAAAACACAAAAATAAGCCAGTTTTTACTTTAAATAACCATTGTACAGTGTTGTATTCTGATAATTAATCACGCAAGTTTCTCACAGTATACGCTCACGCAAGAGTAAGCGAGAAGGCACCAAAAGCACGTGGGTGAGATGGGAACGCAGCCGTCCGAGCTGGTGATACCTCCTACCAATCATGCTCTCCTGTTACTTGGTTTTCAAAATTTGTCTGTTTTGCGTCGTCCCGCAGCGAAAGAAATCGAAAAAAAAATTCCTAATCACGAAAAATACACCCTCTTACCAATCATGCTCTCCTGTTACTTCACGGGCAAAATTTGCTTTCCGCACTTCTGAACAAATTTTTTGTCGAAAAATTTGGGTTGCGATCGATCAAGCAACATCCTCTTACCAGCCATGCTCTCCTGTTACTTCGATTTCAAAATTTTGTTGCCGGTCGCTACGGAACAAAATTTGTACCAGGCAAAATCGACCAAGAAGATACCTCCTACCAGTCATGCTCTCCTGTTATTTCGATTTCAAAATTTGCCGGTCGCAACGGAACAAAATTTGTACCAGGCAAAATCGACCAAGAAGGTACCTCTTGACCAGTCATGCTCTCCTGTTACTTGACGGACCAAATTTGCCGGTCGTTACGGAACAAAATTTTCAACTCAGCCCGACAAAAGGCGCATGAAATTGGACGACGCGCAACACCAGGAGGTCATGATTTTTAGAAGGTGGATTCAAGCAGCCGAAAATTTTAGTAACGCAGTGGTAGTTCTTCATGATGACAAAATTTTTTTTTTGTTTTTTTTAATTTTTTTGTTCAATACGGTGGAGCATTTATCGAAAGAAACAGAGCTGATTTCGGATATCTTTGGTAGCGAAATAAAAACACAAAAATAAGCCAGTTTTTACTTTAAATAACCATTGTACAGTGTTGTATTCTGATAATTAATCACGCAAGTTTCTGTTGTTTTCCTATCATCAAAATACAGTTGCGTGCATGCGCATGTGTGCCAGGTGTTAATTTGATCTCGGTTTTTCTTAATTTATTTGCTTTTTGCTTTCACTTTAAACACGCGCGCACAACACACACACACACATACAAAAATCGATTAAATACAGCATTAACTTTTTCGCACTTGTTTTTGTTAAAACTAGTAACCACCCCGGGGGGGAGGGGGGCTTTTACTGTAACAAAACCTGTAGGTAAAGCCTATTTAGAGCGGCGCTGTGTGGTGCTGCGCGTGTATTTCGTTCGTTTGTCAAGCACGACAACTCGCGGGCCACGGAAACGACTACTAGGTTGTAACGGGAAAAAACGGAAACACGTAACAAATACGCAGGATAAGCATAATATATAGTAGATCTACTTACGCACGAAAAATAACTTCTAATTCGTCATCTATCTACCTTTTTCTCGTACCACAATCGTTTTGTTTAGCAAAAACAGGCTTCCGATTTCTTTCTTTTGGCGCATTCTCTCTGTAGTTGAGTGTGTGTATGTGTTTGTTTTTCCCTATTGCTTCAAAACCTTTTCTTTGTGGTTGTGTGTGTGTGTGTTTTCATTTTCTTCAGTCTACTACATCCGGCCGTACTGTACACTGACTTTTGGATACCATAACCACTAACAAAACATCAAAATCACGGCCTACTAGTATTGAATGGTTTGCTACCTAAACAGGGGAAAAACAAACGAGTGTGCAGGGTTACCCGTTCGCTTTTCTGTACCGTGAAAACACGCAAAAACACACACAAACCGGAGGTAAGTAATAAATTGGTGTAAACGAGTGAGAAACGAAAAAAAAAAACAAAGTGTGTGTTGGATGTAAATTAGTTATCAAAAAACGACCGGTTCTACCTTTGGGGCTGCACTGTATATGTGTTGCGTCCTGTCTCCTGTGTCACGTTAAATCCTTAACTACTCTCTCCCATCCAAAAGCATTTGCTGCCCTCACTAACTTTAAACCTTTCCGTTATGCTTTCCTATTTGTCTACACCGTTAACAGCAAATTGTGACTCTTTCTATCCAGCTTAAAGGCACGCCACACACACACACAAATACACTTGTTTCCTTGTCTTGTTTGCTTGCCCTTTTCCCTTAAAACTTTAATATGCCTGTGCACGACCGAGGGCTAACGACCTTCACTTTACAAACTAGTAACAATCGATTAGAGTTGCCAAACGAATGCGTCACCGACGATTTTGCTCCTGCCTCCAGCCTATCAACACCAGTCCGCCATGTAGGTAAAGTCCTTGAAGTAGGTTTGCTCGGTTTCGGTAAGCACGCGCGGATCCTTGGGTGGTGTTAGGGCCGGCTTTTCGGACGTGAACTCCTCGTCAAAGTTGGACACATCCTCCGGTGAGCGCTAGATAAAACAGAAACAGAAACCCTTCAATGTGACAGTTCTCTCGGAGGGATTGCTGACGTTAGGGATACTTACAACCGTTGGCACAAACGGTGGTTTCACCTTCCTGAGCAATAGGTCGTCCCAGACGATATTACGGAAGAAGGCTTGTCGCTTAACGTCTTCGGCATCACGTTCCGACGAGCCCAGACGTCGTTCCGGGTTCTTGCGCAGCAACTAAAATGGAAAAAGAAAAATTGCAATAAATCAATAAAATGATTTCTACCGCAAGACAGAGAGAGAGAGAGAGTGAGAGAAAGAGAGGCCTTACCCTTCTCATAATTGCGATTGCTTCCAGCGACAGGAACCGTGGATAGCGAACCTCGTCGTTCACGATCGAGTCGAACACTTCCTCCTCATCATCGCCCGGGAACGGAGACTGAAAGCGAAAGCGAAAGGACAACATTAACAACCTTTTTCTTTCAAGACATATTTTGTAGTAAAAAGGGACATTCATTCAATATTCATTTCGAGCTACAACACTGAAGACAGTGCTGCAAATGTCCAAATAACAATATTCTGTCAGTGTAGATTCGCCTTAACGGATCAAAATGAATACACGGATGAATTCCCTTTCTACCTCGTATTGTTCGTTCCGTATAATGTTACCTCTCCGACGAGCATCTCGAAGATTAGCACACCCAAACCCCACCAATCGACGGCCCGCGTGTACGACGTTTCGGTGAGCACTTCCGGTGCGAGGAATTCAGGCGTCCCGCAGAAGGTACCGGTACGATCACCGAAACCCATGCCCTCCTTGCACAGACCGAAATCGGCGATCTTTACATATCCTAAAAAAGGACCAGGAAGGAGTTAGTATTCTTCGATGAGTCCAGCCGAGCACATCAAACGCACCTTCCGTATCCAGCAGAAGATTGTCAAGCTTAAGATCGCGATAGATAATTTTGCTTTCGTGCAGATACTGCAAACCGAGCACAACACAGGCAGCGTAGAAGACGGCCCGTGGTTCCGAGAAGACGTCCGTGTGGATGTGCATCATAAGATCGCCGCCGGCCGCGTACTCCATCACGAAGCAGACGTGTTGCTGGAAGAAGAGACACAAACGCAAACCTTGTTAAATCTTGACCAGCAACAGGACAGCGCGCCGTATCACCAAGCTTACCTCCGTCTGGAAGCAGGAGAACAGGTTCACCAGGAATGGATGGCGCATCGTGTTGGCCACTTCGAAGATGCGCTTTTCGCTCAGCAACGATTCCACCTCGTCGCGCGCAATAATGTCACCCTTCTTGAGCGCCTTGATCGCGAAATATTCGCCCGAATTTTTGTACTGCGCCAGTATCACCTTGCCAAAGTGGCCCCGTCCAAGTACGCTCAGCAACCGGAAGCTATCCATGCACATGCCTGCACCGGCCGCTGCCTGCGACTGTCGACGGCTTTCGTACGCACTGTCCCGGTACTGGAGGGTACGGGCTGCTGGGCCAGCGCGTCGATTCACCGGAGGTCCTGCCGCACCGCCGGCTGCCACGGCTCCAGCCGCAGCTCCTGCCACATCCACCATACCACCACCACCACCACCGGAACTGGAAGGTTGACCGCCGGCAGCATGCTGCAACAGTGAGGGTGGTACGATCGGTTGCTGCTGCTGCTGCTGCTGTTGCTGTAGAAGTAGCTGCTGCTGCTGGTAGAACTGTTGTTGCTGTTGAGCTTGTAGGGCAACGGCCGCAGCAAGGGAAGCCTGCTGGGCCGCCAAAGCTGCTGACGGATGATGGTGATGGGGTGGCAGTGGTGGTGGCACCACATTGCCTCCGATCGTGAGCTGGTCGAACGGAAGGATCTACACGGACGAAAAGATAAAATAGAAAAAGCGTTAAAAGCGAGCTGAATTTTTGTTTTTATAACCTGCGTAAGAGAGAAGAAGCTGTGAAAGTTTGATAAACGGAAAAGGAAAGTCAAAGCAATTTAAAAAGAAAAGATCGCAGAGCAGCAATCCGGCATAAAGATAAAGAAAAACTCAAAAAAAGAAAGCATTACATAAAACATAAAAAACATATGTAAAAATTCACAACACAGCACAGCAGAAGAAAGGTGTAAGAGTTGTAAATAAACGCTGGTTAACAGTAGCAGCTGAAAATGCGTAAAAAATATACAATTGTTAAGATAAATATAAGTAAAACAAAACGGAAGATACACACGAGAAGTGAAAACAAGATGTTGTTCAAACGAAACACGAAAGAAGATGAGAAAAATACACAACATTCGACACGAGTTGCTCGCTTTGGGGATAATTCTCCAGTGTTAGTTAGTAACGGATAGGGAGAACGATAAATGACATGTTACCAGGGTAGTAAGCTTTCGGGTCATTTTGTTAGAAGGATGGACATTCGTTTTGAATTTGCGTTAGGAATTCGTGATTAATAATGATTAAAAAAGGATTAAAAAGAGAAGAAATATGCTTATGTTATTTGTGTACGATAGAGCATGCGCGAAATGAGTCAACAAATAAGGAAAGTTTCTTGTAAAACACATTACAAAGTTTAAGAAAACACGTAACTCAATTCAACATGCAGGAAAAACCCCGATAGAACACACTCTGTGGACACGAAGGATACACAAAATTGAAACAAAAGTACGTGTTTAGGGGAACAAACAAACAGTAAAACGAACAGCATCGATTCCGATATTGATGAAAAAGAAGGAAATGCACACACACACACAAAATGGATGCGTTTGTTTAAAGAAGGCAAATGGCTTTTGGGAGGCGTTTGAGATGAGAAAGCGAAGTGTTTGGCGCGAATGGTACCGAGAGTTGCACAGTGCTCTGACCTCAATAATATTGTCGTACGTAAGATCGTCTTCCGGGAACAATGGGGCACACTGCAGCTGATGACCCGGCGCAGGTGATGGCGGTTCCTCCACGATCGGACTGTCCGTGGACGATACGGTACTGTAGTAGCTGTCACGGTTGTATCCACCGCCGCCTCCGTATAGGACGGTCGGTGGCATCGACAGTACGGGCCGTAGTAGATCCCCGGACAGGGACTTTTGTAATACTGCTGGTGTTACGTTGTTGCTGCTAATAATGCTGGAGGAACGAAGCACTGGCGGTGGTGTGGCCGGTAGCGGTGGCACATCCTCGTCATCGACATCTGTCCGTGCGTTGTTGTTGTTGCTGATATCACAATTGTTTATCTGTTCGCTGCTTACGGTGGATGGTATTACTGCTGCTACCGGTGACTCGTGTTGTTGCTGCTTCTGCTGCTGTTGCTGCTGCTGTTTATCGTACAAACTAACACCACTAAGACTATCGTGCTGGTGAAGGAAATCGAACTTGCTTAACGCATACTCCAACTGTGCATGAGGAAAGAGAGAGAAAGATAGAAAGACGTGTCGCGAAAGGGAAAGGAATACAGAGAAGAATAGAAGATAAATAGAGAAGGTGTGTGATTTTGACGCGCGAAGGATACTGAAGGAAGGATATCCATTTCGTGAAACATAAATTACTTTAAATATTATACAATAAACTCGTAAACGTTCTGTCCAGATTTCCAGGGAACTTTGCGTAACTCGCGCAAGATACTGTACAAAGAACGGAGCATGATCCGATCTCCGAGAAGGGAGAAGTAATAAGAGTGATCCTCATATTTTGTACACTACGTAAACACAACAAACGTAAGAATGGTGTCCACACTACCGACCCGATTCTTTTCCTTCCACCGTGAGACAATGAGAGGAATTTCCAGCTCTTGTTCCTTGATGAGCGAAAACACTATCGGTCTGCCACGCATCAGTTGCCGGCTAGGGTTGTAGAGAGCGTTTCTTCGCTTTAACGTCATCTTCGATTGGACCCTGTTTATGGACCGATGATAAACCACTAAAACTTAGAGTACGCGTAGCAGGCACACTGCTACTATTGCCGCTACTACGGCTACTTCCAAATAGCAGAAGGCCGCAACGATGAAACATCTACAGACTCTCGTCCGCGGGCTGGTCGATTTTTACAGCATGATGGTCGGATAGCGATAAGAGATAAAAGATAAATCCGGAGGAGGCCAATGGGGGACGAGACCCACGGGAGGCGAAAAACGTAACACACAAATGCACGCTCACACACACGCACACACGAACGCACATAAAACGATAAGCGGTAAGCCGTGGGAAGGACGGACGGACGGACGGACGATCGGTGCACCTAGGGGGAGAATTTGTACAACAGTATGGTTGCCCACAAGCTTGTTCCGTGTCACATACATTCCCCCTGTAACTGCCCACGAGCTGATGGGCTTAAACAAGCTCACGGGACCAGATACCCGGAAGCGATCACGATAATCGGAGCATGGAAGTTCTTGCTGCTGGCGCATGCTTACCTCGGGATCAATTTTTGGTGGTGTCGCTTGCCGCGGTGATGGCATCGGTTGCTTTTTCTGCCGGAAGCTGGACGGCGTGCTGATGGACTGAGGTGGAGGAATGGGACGTCCTGCCGATGGTGTGCCCTGGTTCTGTAGCGAGTGGGACGAAGGACTTTCTGGCAGTACACCAACGCCATGGATACCTAAAACACAACATCGGAAAAACAGTTAGAATCTTTTACATGGAACGAATGGAATGGTTACACTAGTTGCTAACAGAACAGAACTAGAATCCATCCAGAATCCATGTAATGGAGCACTGTTAATAGTCGAACGCGTTTAGCTGATTAAAAAACTTACCTAGTGGACGACCACCACCGAGTCCCACGATATTGTGATCGGCTGATTCTCCCAACGTTTCCACTGGATCGTCCTGCAATGAATCGTACGGCAACACGATCGATCCTGGTGTAGAAGGTGTCGTCACGGATGAGCCCGAGGTCTGGTTTGCCATCATGCCCGAACCGGCTGTTGTCGACCCTGGCGAAGGTGCCCCAGGTCCGGCCGATGTCGGCGCACTGCTGCTCGTGGTGTTACGCTTCAGTAGCCGACCCCAGGTGGCAACGTTGATGTTCATCTGCTTGGCGCGCGGAATGTTCTTCACCTGCTGCTTGTTGAAGATCATGCGCTGACGCTGTAGCTTCGGCTTGCGGGAGATCATCGGGTTGAGGAACTTGATCTCGGCGAACAGCACCCCCTGCGGTTCGAGCTGCAGCGCCATACCGTGCCTGATGTCGTCGATGAACTCCTCCAGCCGCAAGAACTTGACCGCACACAGTGAACGCCAATCGCGCCAATACACACCAATCTCGAGCT